>VACF01000277.1:0-74143 GCA_006891605.1 Pleurozium schreberi | reverse complement strand
GGGCACCAATTGAAATAAAAATTATACTTTCCAAAAGCTAATGTGATTTACTGCCTTCAAACAATATTTCAAAAAATAATGTCAAAAATTGAGGTCACTCAAGCCTGCCCAAAATCCCAAGTGTACTCCGTTAGGACTTTGGTTTTTAAGGGGTTATGGACTAATAGTCTTTATTGATAGTCTTCATTATATAAGACGGATCTTGGGGGTAAGAAGACTCTTTTTGGAGTTTGATCTCTTTCTATAGTCGGGAGTTTTGAGCTCCTCTGAAACATTTTTATTAATAAGCATATTTTGTGCTTGTATTTAGGATTCATTGTATTTTGAAGTTACAAGCTATGGAAATTTTGTAACACAAAATTTGATGGATTGAAATCTTTTTTATAACATTCTTGAATAAGAGTAGTCAAATATTGTATTTCAACTACAATGGCATTGTAGAACAAATGTATGTATTTTAGTTACTTTATTTTTGGCGTAAAATCTATATTCATAATTGTGAAAGGAGTCAAAGGTGTGGAAAAGAAAAGGTCATACAACCACCATTGAAGAACAATATACATATCTAAATAAGGAATCTTCCACCATTGGTATCTTGGGAGAAGAATTTTTCTTACAAGCCTATTGCAGAAGGTTTATATAATAGCATAATTTTGCCACAAAGAGTTTTTTTTTCATCAAAATGCTAATGAGGAGTGGCACCCATTAAAAAACAATAAAGAAAATATGTATTTTTCCTCCCAAAATGTTTGATATAAGACTTAGCATTAATTCCTTGCAAGCATAACGTGACAAAGATGGATGACAATTATAATGAGATATAAACATTTGATGGATAAATATATATTGCTCCAACCAAACCTACCTAACTTGAGTTTMAAAATCACATATAGCTTCCAAACCATCCAAAGAATTATTAGGGAATTTCTCAACAGACGTTTACAATTAATTTGAGCATTTCTATTTGTGCCTCCAAAGCTTATTACATCAAAATCATTAATTATGTCACATTTTTCAAAAATTGATAATTTGTTTACACCAACATCATGAGCAACTCACTACATTAATTCTTGAGCAATTGCAAGACTTCTAGTATACCATAATGTAAATTTTTTATAGTTAACCATTAGATGTTTTTTCAGGCTTCTAGAAAACTGTTTTGGGGTTATATCCCAAAATTGTTCTCTATGTTGAATACTAGCCACTCTTGGTCTGAATTTTCAAATTTTGAAAAAAAAAAGTTAAATTTTATTTTCAATTTTTTTAAAAAGTATTAAAAAATCAAAAAATTATTTTAAATTTTAAAAAAATAATTAATTTTAAAATTTTAAATAATTGTTATAATCAAATGTGTCAGTCTCTCAGTCTCTCATCTTGCTTTACATGGCAAAGTTCCTAGCATTCCCATATCATTCCCATAGTCAGGAAACCCGCAGTCTTCTAGAAGTTCCCCAAAACATCTAATGAAATCTCCAGGACACTAATATAGGGAGGTAATTCCTCTAGAAAAGGTCAATAAGTTTAATGTATTGTGTCTAAGGTCACTTGTTTTGTATTTTGGTATACTTATCCACTTGGTTTTAGGATTTGAGGGTGATTGCAAGAAACACCTATATTATTTGTTGTGTTTTTAGGAGTACTGTTGATTTTTTCTAGACTATTTTAAAATTAGAAAATTAATTTGAAAAACATTTGAGAATATTTACAATGTGTATACTTTTAAGAAAAAAATGCCCTAGGAAAGGAAAGCATAGAAAAATTCTTGAAGTAGGAGAATTAGAAAAATGCAAAATCTCAAGAAAATAGGAATTTTTGACTTTTGTTGATTATGGAGGATTCTTGTAAGATATGTGATGAATGATGAGTGCAAATAAGTGTATATGTCACTTTGAATGGGATGTTGTCACCTTGGAAAGGACCATGAAGAACATTTTTCATCGGGTAAAGCCAATGTGCAAATTTTAGTTTAAAATATTAATAAATCACAACTTTTTTAAATTATGTAGTTCACAGAAGGGAGCTACATTAGAAATGTATGATACCATCACTGCAACAAAATCAATGCTACTAGATATCTTAAGAATGCATGATACTCTATTTGAAAATACTAAATTAGAAGTGATGCACAAGGATAGCTCATCATTCAAAAGTACTTTAGTTATTCATTATGTAGAAATAATTCTTGATAGATGCTAATAATAGAAAAATCTTGAACATTTCAATAATTTGAATTTCTTATTGCAACATCTATTACATATGGAAGAGCGTGGGTGGCTGGGATAACAAGCGAAATCACTTCAAAATAGTTCCATCTACAATCTTCCATCAAAACTTCCTAGAGAAATAAATGGTTTAACTTTACAAAATAATTTTTTTTTAAAATGCACACTGGCTTTCTACATTTGTTTCCCTAAATTTGCTTTCCTACATAATTAGAGGCTCAAAAGCACTTAGTTCATAAAAGCCTAGAATTAAACATAAAATAATTCTCAAACCTTTTCTCTAGATCAAATGCTCAAATGAATGATGTGGATCAATGCATGCTATGTAGGATTGATAGATGCTCTACAAGATAAATGGATGTTCCACGAGATGAATGATAGATTTGTAGAATGAATGATTGGTCTGGGATGGATGACCATGCAAGTATGAATGACATGGGAAGTGACAACCAAGTGAAGGAGAATTGACCCCTTCATCCCGCCTACGTTTTATTCCTTGGAAAGACATTGGGATTTTTTATTTGCCACCCATGATAAATTTGGAATTTTTGAATTCATATTTGAAATCAAAAACCCCAAACTTAATAGGAGACGTGAAGAAATACAAATTTAGTACAATACAAAATGGAAGGCAATGTTTTCACTTGGTTGAGACTTGAGAGATGACTTATACAAGAACTCTTTAACCATGTAGTCAAAGAAAAAATTTCTTTAAGGAAAAACCTTGTCCACATTTTGTGTAAAAATCTCAAAGACAAAGAAAATAATCCATTTGTAGGAGTCCTTTAGGGCCTTAGGGATTATCTTTGCATTGCAAACGTTGTATCTAGTCAAAATCATACAAGAGTGGTTCACCTCAAAAAATAACTTTCTCTAGTTCAAAAACAAACTCTAAATTGATTAGAATAAATGACTTAAATAAAAACTTGAACACTACCATAATTGAAAACTAGCATATAGAACTTAGAATAAAAATATCCTTGTGTATAATCCAAATTAATTATTCAGTTTGCAATGAAGTATTGAAGAAAATTTTAATTTTCGGGTTATGTTTTTATTTATAATTATTGATTAGTATAGTAATAATTCCAACCATAAAAGTATAATTAATGAATTCACATTTATCGATAAATATGATCTTTGGATCATTTTTTCATTCTCACCATTAATAATCTATTACATATTATTCAATACCAAAAAGGTGTGGTTTTCACTGTTTTTTTCATGTTTGTATTGTACATAATACAATGGAAAGAGTTTTTTACACTCAAAGTTTGAAGGTTGCTATTATGTGAGCCTAGGATCATGAGCCCATATAGACACCTATAACATAGGTGTGTATATTATAAGTTACACCTTCCATGATTTTAGTGCAATTATGTTGTATACTAGTGTCTTGTCCATAAGCTTTGAAACCATTTCCATCTTTGTATGATCATCAATGGTCACGTCATACTCAATCAAGAATTTTTCATAAGCACCATTTTGATCATTCCTTCTTGCATTCATGTCATCAATGCAATCCAAATGTAATTTTGCATTACAATGCTTGCAATGATAAAGCCATGAATATCCTATTTTGCCACATCTTCCACAAAAAAAAATATTTTGTCCAATCAATAGTGAAAGGCGATGTGAATGGTCAAATATGCACAACGGATTTCTTGGTATACTTGAGCACATCAAATGTACATCAAATGCACAAGACCTTTTGCTACACTTATAGTGCCAACCTTGCCCTTTTATTTCACCATTGCAACATTGTGTACTCAACACAATTTTTTGTGGACGACATTGTACCATGGTGAGAGGGTGTTGATGTATATCATTGTCAAACAATTGCTCGGGATACTTGGTGCAAAGAGCATGGATATCAAAATCACATTCTTCACAATGGTAAACCCATTCACTTTGTTGCACCGATTCTTCGCATAGACGGCATGTAGCATCCAAATTATTGTTGTAATATTGTTGGGTTAGGAGATAAAGAGGATGGTGATGGAAAAATACTTCCACCTTATCCTCAATTTCTACACATTCTGGGTGTGCATCAAATTCACATATTCTACAATGATATAAGTCACCATGAATATTTTCATGGCACACATTACATCGAGTAGATTGAATTTTGTATAAAGCTTCCTTAAATAGTTCTAGTGCGTGACCACATAGACAAGGAAGAATTGCCACCGTGTCAATCTTGTCGGCATCAAGGTCATCATCAACCTAATTGTCATCAATTATCCACAAATTAAGTCCCATATTTAGCCCTTCACATTGTGATGGACACCCTTCATAATTATAACTTTGATATAAATGACTCAATATGCAACAAAAAATATTGTCTTAAACCTATTGAACTTGCTAATTAGCCAATGAAAACATCAAGAATGAATAATGTTTCTTAAACAAATCAATGAAAGTCCATTACCTGTATAGCCTTGTTAATGCCATCAATGAACTCTTTTTGAAGAGAAGATTGTTTATCCATCATGTTCTTACAAAAATGAAGCCCTTTTTCCAACTTCATTGGATTTGCAGTCGAACTATGATTCGGAAGAAAATATCCTCTCCAAATTTTGTGTCTCAAGATTTCCAATCTTTCACAAACTTTCATAAAAGAAGGTCTTCTCTGAGGAATGGTGTTCCAACAATCCCTTAAAAGGACCACCARCTCTTCAGAATAATGCTTAGGAAGATCTGGCCTTGCACCGTTCATWACCGCGTTGAACAATTCTTTTGKTGTATATACGTCTTGAAAAGGTTTTTTCAAAGTCAAAATATGTGCACAAGTCATAGCGAAGCTAAAAATGTCGGCTTCAAACCAATTCACTTTACCACGAATCCCCTTGTTTGCTTTGGGATGAGCTTCCGGATGAACCTCTGGAGCTCTATAGATGTTGGTGCCAACTCCACAACATGTCATAGTGTTGGATCTAGAGGCTTCCACTTTTGTTTTTGATGTTCCAAAATCAACCAACTTCAAGCAAAAATGGTCCTCAAGATGTGGGTGGGTCAATGTATTCACCACTACATTTTGTGGTTTGAGGTCTCGATGTGCAACACCTAGGTCGTGTAGATACCACATTCCACAAGCTATTTGCATAATAATATCTACTACCATAGGTAGTGAAAAAGAGACATCTTTTTGATCTTGGATCAAATCAAAGAGACTTTTCTCCATAAGCTCCATGGCAATGAAACGGTCACCTTTTGCTTGCCCATTGCCACAACAGATAAAATCGATGATGCATGGGTGCTTCAAATATGCCATGATGCCCGCTTCTTTCAAGAACAAACTCTCATATTCTTGTACRTGGAACTCTTTCTTTGCACATGGTGTGCCCAACCATTTGGTGCTGCAAACACCACCTTCATTTGCTCCAGCTCCAAGATACTTTGAATCTCCCCAAGTCTCCTTTGGTTCCTTCTCTTTTTGCCATAAAAGTGGACTTGATGCATCTACTGCGCTACCATGGGATTGTTGAGATGAAAATTGCATCTTTACAAGCAAATAGCTAGCAAGACACTCACATATTTCCAATGAYAGTGAGTGATCTGGTATTCTCATGTTGGTAGGTTCATGGATGAAGGCTTCAAGCTTCTTCAGAAGATCAAGCTTATCTTGATAAATGTCATCATCTCTAAATAGAAACATTGAAGAATCTGAACGCAAATCTTTTTGTTGAACATCCAAATTTGCACTCAAGCTTTCTGCTTGCTCATAAATTGCATTGTAGCATAAGCCAACATCAAATAGAATTTCTCGAAAAGCATTTTCATTTTGACTTTGAAATATTGCTGTTGCAAGCCAATTCTTCTCCGCACAATTTTCCACAAGTACTTTTGCCTTTTCCAAATATTGAGCAAAACTTTTTAAAGCAAGTTCAAAATTTGAAAGTTTTGATTCTTTGCATTGTGACAAAAGTCCTTCAATATTGAGAGTAATTTCCAAAAGCTTCCGTGACAGATCTAAGCATTGTCTTTGGTTGAGCATGTCTCCATCAACTACAATCTCCTTCGTAAGAGCATCTATAGTGCTCACATTGTACTTACAAATACCCCAAATGTCAGCTTTATGTCCACCAAATGCTCGTTTGATTATTTTCTTGGCCTTGTCTTCTAGTTTCCCAAACTTCGACATTTTTGAATGCTTGAATATTACTTCCAATACATATTGCATGCACCAACAACTGGATCCCAACAAGCCATGTATTAGAATACTTAAAGACATTCTACAAATTTTGCGATATCTAAAATCAAAATGAAATTTGTAATATCTAGTTAATAAAATGCCACATGGAAACAACTATTTGAAAACTTTGGCATATACCTTGTTGTATAAACATCTATGTACACATTTATAATTACACATACTCCGTACTAGAATTTGATAGGTTGGTATATAACCAACTCTTATCCGATTCTATCAAAATCTAGGAAACTATGTCATTATAGAAAGTCAACCTCAAAATATTCAACATCTTCTATTATGAGGCACTCCCACAATCAAATATTTTGGATTTGTGTTGTATAATGAACGCAATCATTACATTTATGGAATTTATTCACCAATTGCTTTACTAAGCAACCCACCTTATACATGTGATTCAACAACTTTTACATTTCACATATTGAGCACAATCATGTAATAGTCGTTTTGGGGTTTAGAGCCATAAACAACATAAATRAGTTAAGGTGACTATACCTAATTTCAACCGCTTTCCAAAACCAACCACTACAAATTCTTGCTTAAAATGTATTTCCAATATTCATGATGAGAGTCTAAGGTCGATTTTAGAAACACCTAGTTTTAGTACTTTAAATACTCAAAGTTTATTCATACTAGGGGTTACAAAATGCATTCTAAGAGAATGATTTTAAATCCATTTATCCTAGCTTAAAGGTGCTCTTTTGTATCCTTGGAAAAAAATTGTATTTTGTACATTTGCTCAAAGGCAGCACACTTTGAGTACATGTGGAAGGTGGACACTTTATTCCTTCCAGAAAATCTTTGTGGGCTCCTACAACTTTAATATAAGTCCTTGTCTTCCAATCTTTGACCTTCCAATTAGCATTTTTGAATTAAAAATATTACCCCCTCCAAAAACAAAAAAAATGACAAAAGTAAACATCAAGCCAGGGGCTATTTAAAAATATTAAACTAATTTTTAAAAATTTGAAAAATTATTCAATGTCTACAACTACTACATGTATGGATGTACCTTCATTTCAAATTTCATATGAAATGGATATACAATGCAAAAGTTACAAGAAAAAAACACATATCCAATATCGAAGGCTATGGGGACAAAAGAAGACAAATGTCTCTTGCAACAACCCCCAAATAAATGCCAAAGTAATGGAATACCACCAACTTCATGTACATTGAATAGGGGTATTATGGGGACCCACACTAATAAATTGACATTTCACACTATATAAATATCTACCTTCACTGTACATCAACAACAATGCATGAAGTGTTTGGGGGTGAAGTGTTTGGGGGTTGTACATCATGCTTCCAACATCTAGAGTTTCCCTCATTCAGTCCCCTTAATTGTTTAGTCCCCTTAATTGTTTGGTCCCCTTAATACCCCTATATTCAATGTACAAATTTCAATTCTCTTCTTCTAAAATCATGATAAAATACCAGTCAATAGAAATTACACAAATCCAATGACTTAGTAAAGGTCAAATAGTAACTGGGGTAGGTATTTGAGCACACGGTCAATCATTTGCTCACTACACCACCCCATGTGCCATCTGGAGCTCATTATTTGGGTTCAAAGGGGGACACATGTCACTAAAATATAGGTGGTCAAATGTTTTCAACACTAGGGATTGCACTTGTGCAAAATTCCAGGAATTTTCCATGCGTCATATGCTAGCATCGTCTACTGACAGAGTTCCACAAAAGATGTGGGATATTTAACTAGAACTACCTCCATATCAAATGAAATATGTATCTGTACATGATTTGTAAACTTATCCAAATACCCACATATATATCCATACATGTGTGAATACATAATTATGGCAAATTCCATTAAAATGGAGGTATTCAATGTGCCATTTCTAAACTGCAGTTTGAACTATGAGGTGACATCTAGGACAAGTATATATTTTCAGGCATCTAGAACATATCTAGATGTCCAAAATTTATGTCGTATTTAGATTTCAGACCGCATGGTTTAAAACATCTAGTATGTATATAGATTTCAGAAATCTAGGACAGTTTTAGATCTCAGATTGTGCAGTTTGAACTATAAAAAGTGCCAAAATAGCGAAATATTGCCATTTTAATGAAATTTGCCATGTATCCATACATGTGTGAATACGTATCCATACATGTATGTATCGTTTATATATTCAGGTATCCGTACGTATACACATGGGGCTCTTAGCTTTTTCCGGGAATTTATACGGCCTTTCATTTTCTGCCAATTTTGGGTGAAGCAGCCAGCCTCGTACAAGATGTTCTTACTGGCCCTCAAGTAGAGAACGTAGAGAACTTCTACCACACACGTACTCTCTCTCTCACACAGCAAGCCAAAACACACACAAGATTCCTTTTCTGTTCAATCCCCGCACCTCAAATGAAACGAAACGCACCAGCTCTGTCTTTCACGTACAAAAGATCAAAGAGACAAGAAAACAAATGAAGCTTTGAAACGTACCCAGAACGAATCCTCCACAGCATGAACCTCGCTCAATTCAAGACCCTTAGCTTGTTCTTGATTAGTGCACATTCAAAGTCGATTGCACTCCGATCCGCCACAGATCGAGGACCCGATATATAGTACGTCAACTTCACCGACAACCTCCGAGGTCGTCACTTCTCTCGATCTCTCGATCGACGGAAACTGATCGACACGTACCGATCGAGTTAGCAGCCACCTAGATCGAGATTGCAACAAAAATCTTGAAAACTGGAGCTCCGATCCATCTGCCAGTTGATATATCAAAGCACATGCAGGTTAGTTTGCAGATCGAGGCAAGAGCTCCGGCCAAAGMGCTCGAATTGAAACGGTCAGTACTAGCTATCAATTGAAGAAAAGACCGGCCATAGCTACGAAAATTCTGTGTATGTCCATAGCATTTGTACCACTGCCGGCCGGTCGATCTAGCTATTCGACGATCATGCCGTCGATCTAGCTATTCGACATTCTGTCCAAGCTCACACCCTTCCGAACGGAGGCTCGATCTAGCTTCACTGGAGAAGCTGCATGTAACTAAAGCTAGAGACTGYATGTCTCTACGAGATATGGCCGGAACGCAAGCTAAGGATCACCACACCGCCCCAGTTAGCATGAGATCCTTCACGAAACAATTGATCGAACTCTGACTTCAGAGARGCGAAGCACGTACTGCGAGGGTAAGGACGCACCTGAGAATCGACGAGAGACCTCGGAAGAGCAGCTGTTTAGGAACTTATTAAGCTTAGAGAGAACTGAACTTAACTTTGGAGAAGACGGACCAGCAAGGGTCGAGGAGCAAGATGCACTGTATTGTACTGTACAGTACAATGTTTATTTATTACCGAGTATCTTTGAAACTTGTATATTTTAGTCCTGTCTGTAGTCTGTACCGATTCGTGAGCTGGAAGCACGTGGAACCGTCAGTTAAAGTTACCCCTTTGAATCATCTCGACTTCCCCAGGCCGGCAGGCTTTGTTGACTCTGTCATGGCATCATCTGTTTGCAAAGAAACGGCCAAAGGCCCAAAGCTGGGGACTGTCTGGGATTGACCCCATTATTTCCTCCAAGGCTTAAGGTAGGAGGTAGGTTCTAAAACCAATCAGGCTCTAGAGGTACATTTCGCACTCTCCATTGTACAAGCAGTCTACATTTGAGGAGGTGGGTGGTTTCAGAGCTCATTGAAATGCACTTTTCAGCAACTTCAAAAATTCTTAACTAATTCCAAAAAGCTTCAAAAAATATGAAACAACTTGGGTTAGATGCCAATTCCACTTGTCTTTCAAGGAAAATTTACTGAAAATTATTTTAAGCAGTTTCACTTGCCAAAATTCAGCTTCAGCCCTTAGATGGGCGCTTTATGGACCTCCTACCTTATACGGCATACCCAAATGGGGAGTCTTGTCCGTGCCTCGGTGTGGGTTGAATTTGTCCTTTTCACATTTTACGAGGTACTTTTGTGCATTTCTTACTTCTCCATTCTTTGTGCGGGTGAGGTGGCGGCGTGGCGCGCTTGGAGGCCATGTTGACTTGCTTCCTGTGTCTTGAGGCGGAGTTGCGGTAGGGTGCTTACCAAAAAAGAAGGCCCAGTTGACTCATCGGACATGCCAATTAAGGCCGGCCCACCCCTTTTGGCCAAAAGTGCAGTGGGGATGCTCTCAAGTGTTTGACCTACTGATAGTAAGCTATCTTTTAAAAGTTCATAATAATTGATACAATAGGAACTCTTCCAACATATCTATATCATTGCTTTGTATAGAGCACTATTTCTTCTTACTATTGATCTTTTACATGATTTTTTTTTCAAATACAGTTAAATTTGCTAAAATGTAAAATATATTATAGAATATAAATATTTAAATATAATGTAATCTTTAGCCTTGCTTTTGAGACTAGTATTTTAAAGCAATGTTTGACCTTTAAACATGAAAGATTTTTTAGGTATTAAATAAGGCTTTAAGACTTGTATAGTTGTGTTGGCAAGATTGGAGTTTCCTTCAAATTTCTTCGATGATTATATATTATGGCTATAATTTGAAGCTCTTCAAAGCAATCTAAGTTTCCTAGAGAGCACTTAGGAATTGTAGAAATTACTATGATACCTTGAAAYGCCTCATACTAGTTTAAAAAAACTACTTGAAGATTTCAAACAACTAGATACATCAAGTATAATTGCACAAGACACCTTACTAAGATACTAGGTGGATATAYCTAATCTTTTTGAAGGTTTGACTTCTATACAATTCACACCAAGTAAACTTACATGGTATRGATTAGCTGAATACATAAACACATACCAAAGATCCAAATTAAGATCCAAGAACATATGCTTAGGCTAATCCTAACATTCTAACAACCCCAGGTGACCTTGAACACTAGAAGAAAAACTTGTCYACTATAACCCGTAAAACAACAACTAAGTGTTTAATATGCCTTTGATGCAAGTGCATCCATTGTTATTATTGTACCAAATCTTATCTTTACATTGTTTTAATCAAAATACTAGTTTTATAATGAAGTTTAGGATTTTGTGAGTGTTCAATGGTTCAAATTTCAAATTAATGTGACCTAATTTCTCCACCTAGTAATCATTGTACTTAAAACGGATATTTSGTTAAAATGRMARTATTCCACAAACTTGGCACTTTCAGGTTTAGACCATGTGGTTTGAAATGTGCACCACTTCTAGATTTCACATCACGTGGTTTGAAATCTACACCAATCCTAGAAAATGAATGGGAAAATAGCTTACGAATATTCACATTTTAATGAAATATTTGTTTTAGTTATAATTTTTTTAAATTACATTTCCTATTTTCTACAAATTAAAACATCAAAACACCTATTTTCATGAAGTTTTGCACTTTTCTACTTCTCCTCCTTCGAGAATTTTCCTACACTTTTCCTTCATAGGGTACCTTCTTCTTACAGGTAGTATACATCAAATATATTTTTTACATTTTTATAAAATTGTTTTTCTAATTTTACAGTACTCCCGAAAAAAACATGAGTACTATGCCAAACGCTACAAAAACCGGGGGGTCTTTCTTACAATCACCCTTTTAAAGTACTCTCGAAGAAAAAAAATGTGTACTGTTCAAAATGCTACGCTTTTTGCACGGTGTTTCTTGAAATGAGCCCTAATTTGTTTGTAGGTTTTTAATTGACAATGCAAAGATTGGAGGGGAAGGGACAAAAGACTTGTTCAACGAGTTTTTTTTTTTCTTTTGTCATGCCACTGTGTTGTGTTTGGCACTGCAAGTAGCTAGAAATTGGATCATGTGTGGATGGTGGTCAGCTACTTAGTACTCAAAAGTAATATTGTGAACAGTGAAGGAGTACAAAAATAATAATTGTTTGCGGATAGTGATTGTGCAGATGGTCTATGTTGCTTGAACTCAAGTTGCAATGTATGAGGGGTAGAAAATATACTCCCAATCTTGCCAATACAGGTTTTAGAGGTTACTTAGGTTATAACTCAGTTTGTTTCTTGCACTTCATTTTCTTCAACTTGACAAGTATCTTTTAATACCTGCTAAAACCTTCTTTGCTTTAACCSTGGACTGCCGCCAGCGCCATTCAGTGGCRTTTGGATGACATTCCASGGTCCTTAGAAGAGATTACAAGTAGATTTTTCATCCGTTTGTTTCTTGTTGACCTTTCATGTTGAGTTACAAAGAATATTCAATTGAATTTTTAGTTTAACTAGTGTTTGCTTTCATGTAGTTGAGAAGTAACTAAAAAAAACGGATGGCCAAATTTGCTATTTTAGTGTATTTTTACAATAATAGTAAATATTTATGTAGTATTAGATGTCAAGAAATTAGTATCTATGGGCAACCTAATTTCTCTATTTTGTGCACCTTGTCTACAAAGTGACACCATTGGGTACAAGTTCCAATTTGGATGCTCCTCTCGTGCGGACATTTCCAAAATCCCTCATGTAAAARATCAATAGGAAGAAGAAMTCATGTTCTACATAAAGCAATGATACATATATGTTGGAAGAGTTCTACACTTCTACCATATTGATTATTATGAACTTGAAAAAGTAAGCTTATTATCCATAGGTCAAACACTTGGGATGGTTCCTTTCACATTTCACTACCCCCCAAACCTACTTTTTTGTTGTACCAAATTCTTGTAACGTAGGAGGTCCATAATGCGATCATCTAAGCACTAAAACTAAATTTTAGGGAGGTAAAACATCTTGAAATATTTTTCAGTAAATTTTCTTTGAAAGAAATGTGAGAAACGGCACCTAACCCAAGTTGTTTCATATTTTGGGGAGCTTCATGGAATTAGTTATGAAATTTTGAAGTTGAAATGCCACAGGGCTCCAAAAGCGACCACCTCCTAAAATGTAAACAATTTATATATTTTAGTACATTGAAGAAAGCAAATTGTACCTCTGTGTCATGTTCGGTTCCAAATGCCCGGTAGGAGTTCCAGACTCCTCCCTTACGTCATTTTTTACATTTGATCCCCTACAGCTTCCGCTTTCTAATTAAGCTTGCGTACAGCTGCAGAAAGTTTCCGTCAGTCCGGCCATCGACCTGTTCAGTGATGAAGCTTCTGCTCTATTGCCCTGCCTTACTGAACCAAAGAAAATGAAACCTAAACAAGGTCTGGAGTAATTGCAGTTGAAAACAGAAACTTGACATACATCCACAATTCCGCAACAATCGAGTAGAACGGAAACCTCGCTCTTCTGCTTTGCTAACTCCTAATTGGCTACTGTGCCTCGTTTTTTCTATCATTGTTCCGGTCAAATTCTCATATTTTCTGTTGTTGTTCTGGTCAAACTTTCATTCATTCTTGTTGGCAAACTGAAAGGAGGCCCCAGCGCACCAAAAGAACGCGGCATTTCAGTGGGATGCAGTACCGTATGCACAAGGTACGAAGCCCTGGTCAAAGTTTTTATTGGTAAACWGAKTTTGCTTTACCTAAGTACTTGTACATATTGCTTCTGCTGATGTACACAGCGTGACGATGGCTCGGTTTGGGTCAGGGGCGCATTTGGGGGGGCCTACCTGGCATCCTTCGTTTGAGAACTCTCATTCGAATTGCCAAACSGGTTTCGAAATTAATCGGTTTGGKTTCCACGGGAAAAATCGAAGAAACCGYCACCGTCGCCGCCGCCGCCACAGGATCGCCAAGGGAAACGCACCCCGAAGATGCGCGCAAGAAGTCAGGGAGTGGTACGGACTGTGCCATCACGTTTCTGAACTACGTACAGTCAATCAAAGTTCTTCGGAACGTCAGGACTGGATTGCTGGACCCGTCCTTCAGTTTGTACCCAATTTCGAAGTTCTTCCACATGGACGGCCACCTTCAATTCGATTCCCGACGACGGTTGCCGAGTGATTTGGTTTGCGCCRATCGTCCTATAAGAGGGTTCACGATTCGAATTGGAAGCATCTCGAGTCTCCAGCGTCGTCGTCCCTGTCAACCAATTGTTCAGCCTTGGAATATATGATCACCGAGTGTTGAGTTTRCAATTCGTGCGGGCACCGGTTCTATATATATATTTCTACACGTAGGCCGGCCGAGCTGCGAGTTTTGATTGAGACAGTACGTCTGAAGGGTATTGCAATTCATCGCTAGCTGGAACGAGCTGCTGCGTGAACTACTAGCTAGCCTAGTGCTGCAAGTTAATTTGTTGTTGAGCTCGATAATCTTGCTCTAAAAATGACGGTGTCCCTGGCGGAGCTGCGACAGCGGCGTAAGGCGTCTCCACGGCCGCTGCATGTGGTGGTGCTGCCCTACCCCGCCAAGGGCCACAGCATTCCGYTGCTGCACTTCGCCAAGCGCCTGCACGGCATGGGCGTGGTCGTCACGTTCGTCAACACGTTCAGCCATCTGTCGCGGGAGCATTTTCGGACGCTGGATGGTYTGGACATCAGCGCCATCCGCGTGGTGCCGCTGGGAGCGCCGCCAGCGGAGGGCGAGGTGGAGGGAGGGCTTCCCTATGCCAAGCACGTGAATGGGCTGGTGCCCGAGGCCGAGGCCATGGTGGCGGAGCTTTTCGCTGGGAAAGACGAGTCGGACGCTCCAGCTCCGGATTGCATTGTCAGTGACATGTTCTTAGGGTGGACGCAGGTGGGTATTTTCCCTTAAGTACTTACGCGATTTCGAGCATGCATGCTGGGATGAAGTGTAGCTGAGCTTTCTCTTGAGCACTTCATGAATCGGATTCATTAATTGATGGCTCCAATCGATCAAATGTCGTGAACTCCATCATGAAGCAAGGAGGCGGGTTGGGAATCGAAGCCCACCACCCTGCCTTGACGTACATCTGGAGCTCCTGCAGCTTTCACCGGCCCCTGCTCCATGGCCGATTCTAAATGCCCTGAAGATTCGAGTTCTTCATTTGGACTGTGCATTTACTAAGTAGCTTGGCGTTTTTTCTCTGATCTTTTTGAACGTCTGTGTTCTTTAGTTGTAGCCTCTCGATCAAAAGGAACTGAGAAAGTATTGGAGAAACATTCAAACAGACACTGAGCTCGAAAGACAGAGCACTCTTGGGAAAGCCGTTCTTTGAAACTATGCGCACGGAGATTAAGTTTCTATCCTATAGAACTCCCATCTTCTTGGTCTCAATGGCTGGCCGGCGTAAGATCTATTTTAGTCCGACAATGGTGGAAAATGTTGTGCATTCAATCACTTTGTTTGTGCTGTGGGTTCGATCAGTTCAGCTGATCTGCAGGTGTGATCTAATGCTATGGCCTGTGCGCAGATTGTGGCAGACAAGTTCAAGATTCCTCGCTACGTCCTGTTCGCGTCTCCAGCCCCTGCATTGGCCACCATGCTCCACATGCCGGAGCTCACCAGGCAGGGACTCCTTCCGATCGATCCCGCGAACAAGGAGGAGCTCGTGTACGACATCCCTGGCGTCCCGCCCACTCGTCTGGCCGATCTGCCGTCGCCCATGCAGGATGCGAATTCCTTCATTTACCCATTTTACGCAAAGAACTGCGAGAACCTGCACGAAGCCAAAGGCGTGCTGCTCAACTCGTACTACGAGTTGGAGCCCTCCTACGTCGACATCCTCCGCGAAACCGTCTACGGAAACGACCATGGCCAGGTCCGTCCGCTCATTTCATATCTAGTAACGTCTAATTAAACATCAGAACTTAATTAGACTAAGTAAGCAAATGGGTTGCATTGGGGCCGACCTTTGCATTTCGGAAAATTTCCACCTCCCCACCGATAGCGACGAGTATTCAAAACGTACTTAATACGCATTCAATCAATCAGGGTTCAACTCCACTCTGCTTCACATTCAGAATGCTATACTTGCGCGGGCATGATCGGATTTATTTACTGAGTCGAGAGCTTGCGGTGGGTGCGTGCAGGCAGGGCATACGCTGAGCATTCTTCCGGTGGGACCGTTGTTGCCCAAGGCGTTCTTCAGTGGCTCGGCCTCGGAGTCTGCGAGCACGATTCGGGACCCGTGCATTCAATTTCTGGACACCCAGCCCGCTTCCTCGGTGCTGTACGTGTCCTTCGGCAGTGTGGCGGTGYTGTCKGTGGYGCAGATTCAAGAGCTGGCGCGGGGATTGGAGGCGAGCGGGGAGCGGTTCCTGCTCGTTCTGCGTCCTCCGCACAATCCAGACAACGTGCCCTTGCTTCCCGAAGGCTTCGAGGCTCGCACCCAGGGCCGGGGCCTGGTGCACGTGGGATGGGCGCCGCAGTTGTACGTGCTGTCGCATCAAGCTGTCGCGGGCTTCCTTTCGCACTGCGGATGGAACTCCACGCTGGAGAGCATTTGCCGAGGAGTGCCGATGCTGACTTGGCCCATTCAAGCCGAGCAGGCCATGAATGCCAGGTGCGTACCCGCGAGGGACCATGCTTGCTTGTTCCGTGACTGCCATCACAATCTAATTCTTCATGAAAAACATCTGAGTATGTACAGTCAAGAATTCATTCAGCTCTTAATTCACACTGCGAATCCGTATGCAACCCAATTTAATTAGGAGAGCTAAGATGTAGTGACCTTGTGACTGTACTTTTGCGATTATATATGTATGTTCAGTGCAAACATATATATGGAAGCTCGTCAACTCTCCATTCCACCGGCCAGTCCACACAACCGGTGCTAAAATTGCATTGTACTGGAACCATTATGCAGTACGTGGACAATACTAGAGAGTGTTTAATTCACATTGATTTTATTTGGTGATTTATTTTTCTGAAGTACGTTCTACCAGAGTGGAAAGGGTGCAAGCCCAGCTCCATCAAGTGCTCGAGAATGTGACGATGCTAAAGCGCGAATATTTTCGGTGGACTGAAGTTAGCAACACGTATATATGTCCACATTGGTCTCACTGACACGGTCATGGAATTGAACCACGTGGAATCTTGCAGGTTTCTTGTGGACGATGTGAAGACGGCGATCGAGGTTTGCACAGTAACCGACGCTTTCGTCACGAAGGAGCAGATTTCGAAAGCGGTTCGCAGTCTGCTGAGTGAGCCGCAAGGAGTGGTTGCCCAAAGCAATGCTCGGAAACTGCAGAAGTTCGCCTTGGCTGCGGTTGAAGAAGGCGGATCGGTTCAGAAGCATCTGGAAGAGTTCCTTCAGGAGCTGGGATCGTGACAGAACTGTCGCACTACTGTACAGTCCTGTAGTTAGGACAACACTATTTTGTATGAGAGGAGCTTAGGTTTTTCAGCCTGAACCCATTCCCTTGACTTCTTTCAGCTATTTTTAGTGGTTTCCTAACATTTTTGTGGAGCCATTCATGTCCCATTTTCTAGAGGATTCCATTGCACTGAAGCATGCTCAATTTGCATATCAGTTGAATAAATTATGAATCATTCAAATTTGAAGGCAAGGTAAGTCAGCCCATTGTGGTCAGAATTTGGAGTTTGGCCTCACGCTATTGTTGAAATTTTTCAATTTTTCCCCCACTTAAAGACAAGTGTGAGAAACACCAAGAGCAATTGATATTATATTTTTTCAATAAAGTAGGAATTTGGTAGGAATTTTTGAAGTGTTCAGTTTTCCATGGCCCAACAGACTTTGTAGACCATCCCATAGCCAACAAAATCTGAATCCATGATGGTCATCTCACTACCTAATGCAATCACAATATTTTCTAACATCGTATGCCTAAAAATTCAATCCTTGTAATGAATTTCATGTTGAAAAGTTGAAAGTGCCTTATGTGGTCACTAATCACTCCATCACTATCATGTAAGACATTGCTTGTGGCCGAGATCTCCCAAAACTAAAAAAACCACAATTATGAGGCGACTTCATAGGTGACCACTATGGAAGAAATAACGGCAAGGGGCTGTCTTACCTTAGTTGGCTTCAAGTCTTTTTAGGATCATTGTTGATTACATAGGATACTATAACTATAACATTTGTTTTTGCTCATTTTGGATTTTGTCCTCTTGTTTTCAAAGTATTGTACAGGGAGTGAAATTGAAAACATATGTCTTTCTTGCAGTCACAGTAGCCTTGAAATTTTGTTGCTTAGGGATGAAACATGACTAGAATAATGGAGAGAAATAAATGTGAAAAGCAATGGGGTACTATTAGAAAACAATGTTCAATCCATGTATTTAAGTGTGGCCAAATGTAGAGGGTCAATGGCCATATTTTGCTTTGGTAACTGTGATTTGCTAAAGACCTCTATAATTTCTACCTTGCTTTTGAAGTACTTGTCCAATGTCTAAATTTGAATGTTCTTATACATTTTCCAAGTTCTTTTGGATGGGCTTCAATTGAGACAATTTTCAAGTTCTAATTATTTACCATTCAAAAGTTAGTTCTAGAGTTAGGAGGTCAATATACTAGTCAAATAGCACAAAAGATGCTCAAGATTATCAATTTGACCTCATGATGGCCCATTAATATAAGATTGGTGGTTCTGGAGCCTTAACGTATAAATAACACAGAGACCATTTTATGGGAGATGAATGAGAGAGCATCATTATGTGTAGAATAGAAGTGCAACTATCTCATATGATGATGCAAACACTCTTTTTTGCAATTACCTATTCATCATCAAAATTAGGAGTGGTTAATTCAACTTCGGATGCACTCTTTTGGATTTTCTTAAACCAATGATTCCCAGATTATCAAAATTGATGATTTTCATGGTCACTAGCCCGTCGTTTAAGGGTTAACCCTAGAGCGCGCCGACATCTAGAAATTGGACAATGAACAGATTGAAAACTGCAATTTCATCCTCTCAACTACTTGGATGAAAGTGTGGGGATACTATTTTTAGTTGTTGTTCTATCCAAGGATTGGATTTGGTGTCACTAGAGTACATATTTTTCTAAAATTACCAATGTACAAGTATGTCAAGTGGCTGACCAAGCCAAAATTGCATTGACTTTAGTTCAAAACTGGATTTGCCAAAATGAGGTCATAGATTTTATGAACACAAAAATTTCAAAAAATCACCATGTCAAAAGAACCTCATTTTAAATCCATTCCAAAAACTTTTACTCCAAAAATGATAATATTTTGCTTGTTATCGAATATTGAAGGAATTTTGAAATTTTCCTTTCAAAATTTATAAAAAAATATTGGTGATAGCATTGGTGAATCTAACCGTACGGATGGAATCTACAATTCTAAGTCTACAACTTTCATTTGTATATCAATTCCAAATTACGCTTTCAAATATCACTTTATAATGATTTTTCTCAAGTCAATTTTGGAGATGAGTCAAGACGCTCGAGTGTTAACCCATTAACGACCGGTCGACCACTTTTGGGTTGATATTGACACTTTTTCATTGATAGCCAAAGTTTTAGAATGAATTTGGATATGGACAAAAAGCAACAGGCGTGGGGAATTGTAAATCAAATGGATTGGGACAAGAATGAGGACAATCTATGCTAGCATGCGGTTTAGGGATTGACAAAACTAATAAAATTTGGGTTGAAAATACAAAAATCTTCCAACAAGGGAAACTTGAATCGCCACAAAATTTATTGTGGAGGCCCAATCATTCATG
Organism: Pleurozium schreberi; assembly: GCA_006891605.1. Lineage (NCBI taxonomy): Eukaryota > Viridiplantae > Streptophyta > Bryopsida > Hypnales > Hylocomiaceae > Pleurozium > Pleurozium schreberi. The sequence goes on along the minus strand of VACF01000277.1, from coordinate 54,241 downwards.
CCAATTCTTTTGGCATAGACAAATCTCGGGAAAGCATCACAAGTTGATGTTTTTTCCATGTTTAATTAGAAACAAGAGAATGTCTTGCCCGCCCCCCAAATCAACCACGGTCCGTAAGGTAGGCCAACCCAATACCAACCGTTGACCTAATACCGCCCAAATGTAGGACTCATGTTGATCCTTGAATGAGAATCTATGATGGAAGTACATGCCTTAACTTCACAATAAGTGAAGTTAAGGCATCTATCACTGTCATAGGTTCTCACTCTAGGATCAACGACGGCCCTACATTTGGGTGATATTGGGTCGACGGTTGGTATTGGGTTTGCCTACCTTAATAGGTTAAAGGAGTGGGTTGTGAGGGCCACCACTTCATTTATGCACCAATTTTTTAATACAATATCAAAGTTGCAAAGCAATAAATTGTGCCCACAAATTGAGGCCCGTAGGATAATGTTTGGGGTAATAGTAAGTAAAATCCCCCTCTATTGAGCCGTCACTAGGGTATGTTCTCCATCTCCCCTAGCTAATTGGGGTCTCTAATTGCAAATCTGAATTTAGAAATTGCAAAAAAAAATTGTGCAAAAAATAAAAAATTCCTGCGTTTTCCCCAGCGGTAAATCTAGTGTGCGGGGCCCAGTTCGTGGGCACAATTTATTGCTCTGCATCAAAGTTCATGGGGTCCTAAATCCTGAGCCTCTCATCTTCCTCTCAACAGAAAGTTAGCTCCTTACAATATATTGCATTTTTCCGGAAAGCATGCATTGGTTAAAATTCAATTTACATCAATGAAATTTTGTTTCCACATGTTGTAAAATAAAATTCCAATTTACAACAGATGGCACTCATGTTTTGAAGGCTTTTGTTCGTGTTGAGCAAGAGCATCCCCACAACAAGGCAAGATATGGTGCAAACTGGGTATGTGGCCGGGCACGGCCATTTTAATTGCCTCGTGGCACACTTGGCGAATCAAAAAAAGCGGCCGGGCATGGCCAAAAGTGATGAAGACACAACCAAATGGGGAGTCTTCTTTGCACCTCGGTATGATTATTTTTTGTCTTTTATTTCAATTTTTGAGGCACCTTTGAATAAAAAAGTTTTTTGCCTTGTCCTTGCGCATGAGGTGGCACCTCGGAATTTGGGCAAATCCGGTTCCCCCGTGTTGCTAGCCCGTGTTGGAGTGGGACAACATTGGGCCTGGACAAATATAAAGCCACCTTGACTGTGTTTGTTTGTTGAGTCCACGCTTGGGAATGCTCTAAGTGCATCCCCACAACTCACCTGGCCAACACGGATGGGAAGTATGTGGGTTTGCAGGGGGATTTTGGAGCCCCTAAGTCATGTCTTCCACTTGCACCCTACAGCGACACGGAATGGGAGGACATAGCCCGGACACTCTTCCTTTTCTTATTGGAAAATAATGGATCTTATTTTGTAATTGAGTATTCTCCCATTTATGAAGTCCTGGCCCAATACGCTTTTGGCATGAATAAGCGCGTCTTACTTGGAAAATTGTATTGAATTAAGTGAACCATAGCTTGAGAATTGTACCAAAGCACATACTGTGCCTCATCCACAACTCTTTACTTCATTGTCTCCTCGAAAAATTTAGCCATGGCTAGGCATATCTTGAGCCCTATCTTGTGTCTCTTGGGGAAGTGTCTTTGGTCCAGCCTAGCCAAATACACAATTTGCGCCTTTGGCAAAGTATCTGTGGGGATGGTCTAAGTTATAGTACAAGAAAGTCCAAGGTGGTAATTGCAATGAAGGGGAAGCACAAACTCCACTTTTAACACTAACGTATCAAGTGTGAATGCCCAATATTGTATGTGCTGAAGTAGCATACATGTTCAGTAACACCTCCTTGCCATGAACGCTCCCACCATTGTTAACCCATAAATAACACCAAGGCCATTTTATGGTCAATGAATGAAAGAACATCTTCTTATGTAGGACATAAGTGCAACTATTATTCTTCAAAATTAGGGGCGGAAAGGGAAAATCTTTTGCAGTAGTTTGACCTGCAATGCATGCTTTTGGATTTCTTTAAACCAATGATTTTCACGATATCAAAATTGATGATTTCCACGGTCACCAACCCATTCACCAACCCATTCACCAACCCATTGTTAAAGGATTAAGTAGCCTACCTCATAGTATAACTCGTTCCAATTCTATTCCTGTGTGAAATAAATTTGCCACATTTCAAGAACGTGCTAAAAAGAACTATGTCATGTGCTATCTAAAGCCATCCAGGTGGAAACTGACCTTTAATGTCTATTGCTTTTGGGTGTATGGAGGAACCATATTGTGTGTCCAATAGATATTGTGTGACAATAGATGGGGATTGTCTTTTGAGTGGATAGTGAGAGACTTGTGCATTTCAATTAATGCACCCCCCCTCCATTCACTCGAAAGACCCCATTAAAGTTTTTTTTTAATGATTTATTAGCCCCCCCCCTCCCCTCATCTTATAATCTGAATTGATTGGATCTAAGTTGCAAAGAATATGAGATATGTCCATATCTCGTATCCAGTATCTTTATTGTTGAGTATCTATATCCATATCCCATATATTGTATATGTATCTATATATTGTACATGTTGCGACAACCGTAATTGTGGTCCACATGACTATTAATAATGTAGTGAATAATGAAGGACAATGTCAAATAGTATTTGATAATTGTATGGAGTAGATAATTGACAAATACCTTATTGATTATGAAAACATTATATAGTACTAAATATATTAATTATATATTAATAGTATTGTTATATGATCTAAAGGCAATGTTTCTTTCTGGAGAATAATCCCTTTGTTGTCTTCACTTCATTCAAGAATATATAGAGGGATGTCACAGTATACATTGCTTTTCATTGCTTTTTGTGGGATGTGGTGAAATATTGTCAAAGAAAAACAAAAAACATTGCTTGCAAGGCAATTCATTTTCATTTGTAAACGTCTATTCCATTCCAATAAAAAAATCAGAGTTAGTTCAAGGTTGACGTAAGTTTTTGAAGATAGAATGAAGGAAATTCACATAAAATGTAAAATATGCTTAGAAATTTGCAATCCTTCTCTAGTTTTAAATAGGTGTATCTAGTATTAAAAAACACCATAGCCTAAATCAACTTTTGATGTCATTTGATAATTAAATTGAAAATGATTAAAMAATGTTTAAAGATCCAAAGTTCAAATTGCAATTGAATGTTCAATTTTAGTAGTTTTCTAAATTGCAAATTGGAGTAAAAATTAGACTTAATGAGAACAATTTCATTGATTCAACTCAAATTCTAAAGAGATCATTTTATGGCTAAAGTTTAGATCAAGTATTGTGGACAATAATTAGATATATTGAACATTGGAAAAAAAAATTGTTTGTACCTTCTAGTCTACTCATCTCTCATCCCTCCTTGATTAGTGAGAAGTATCAAAGCTAACCATAATAGATGAGTAGACCTATGAGATCCAAATGGGTTCAAATGAAAAATCCACATTTGCGTTGAATAAAATATTTGTTTTGAGAGGGAAGTTTTTTTTGCATTCCTMCTCATCCTTATTCCCACATACATTGAGCTCAATTTCTTCACAAATTTTCCATATCCTATAGGCTGAAATGCTAAAGTTATCCATTACAAATATCTCTACTTTAGTGTATGGGTATAAAAATGAGAGCATATGAGCCTTGAGCCTAGGTATTAGTAGATATCCTACAACCATTGTAGTGCTTATAGCATAAACACTTCTAAAATAGGTACCCATAATATAAATATAATGAAATCATGGAAAGTATATATAATGTACATAGTTATAACATAGTTGTCTAGACTTAAGGGTTCATTATCATAGGCTCACATAATAGCAACCATTGAACTCGGAGTGTTAAAGGCTCGATGTATTATTGAGCATCACTGTTGACATAAAAACATGGGCTGTTTTATTTAATGCCCACAAAAACGCGTCAAGAAAAATAGTGAAAACATCCCCCAAAACACGGTTTTTTTTATAGTGATTGTATTGTATAAAATGTAAACATTGACTATGAAAAAAAAGTGGAAATTACACCTTTTTTTATATTGAATGATGGATTATTGATTATTAGAATGAAAAAAATGACCCAAGAAACATGTTTATCAACAAACATTTATTCATAGATTATATTTTTATAATTGAAATTATTACTATACTAATCAATATTTATGAATAAACCTTTAGAATCTAAAAATTAAAAATTTCTCTATACTAGATTGCAAATTGAATAATAATAAGAATTTATCTTTGAATACTATAATATTAATTTTTTATTTAAGTTGTTTATTTTAATCAATTTTGAAGGTTCTTTTTTTAACTAAAGAAGTTAATTTTTGAGGTGAAGCATTCTTATAATTATGCTTTTCACAATAGAATACTTGTAAGACAAAGATTTAATATTAAATCTAATTTCTAACACTAAATGTACTCTATGATAAATCTGGAATCTAAAAAGGTTTACATTTAGTGTTAGAACATATTAAAGGAAGAGAAGGAAATTTGAAATTTGAAGTCTAAAATCTAAAATCTAAAATCTATAATCTAAAATCTAAAATCTAAAATCTATAATCTAAAATCTGAAATCTATAATCTAAAATCTMAAATCTATAATCTAAAATCTAAAACCTAAAATCTGAGAGGATAAATTTTGAAATCTGAAGAGGTTTACGGAAAGGAAGAGAAGTTGGAGGCGGCGCATTGAAGTCTAATATTACACTAATTCTCGCAAAATTCAGATTTAGTGTTGTGTGGAGTAGGGTAGTAAGTACACTAAATGTGATCCAACACTAAATATCATTTTTAGTGTAGTATATTTAAAATATGCTTAAATTCATTTGTTGTTTGAATTATGAGTTTTTGGTCTATTATAGTTAAAATTTATGCTTCTTGTTTATGGTAATCTAGGATATTTTCTAAAATTTGTATGGTTGCAATGATCTATGGCTCTTGTATTATTCATATGATTGCATGGTAAAATTAAACACATTTAATCTCTTCTAGTATCCATATAAAGATTTCAAATGGTGGCCAAGGAATTCACTTTTAAATTTATATTGATATGCAAACAAATTATTCTTTATTAAAACAGAATATAAATTGTTGTCAAAAATTCATATAAATATTACAAAGAACATTGCATTCCTTTATCTCATAAAAGAATCCAATCGGTTTAAGATTTATTACATGAGAGTACAAATAAGGTGCCATAAAATGTGAAGGATGTTACTCATATTAGTCTTATATCATTAAATGGATTTCAATAGAAAGTTGGATAATTTATAAACCTTAAATATAAATAACCTTACATACCAAATTATCATTCAATCCAACTAAATATGGTATTAATATAATTATGTCAATCCTTGAAGAACTATATGTTCAAATTTGAACAACTAATGAACACAAATATGTCTCTAACATACAAAATACTTTTTTTTTCCATCCATCTAACATTTCTTGAATTTTTGAAGTTCTAATTCACCCTTGGACAATAGAACAAAAACGTGTCCACCACATCCAGCTAAAACGCGACTATATGTCCTACACAATTGTTTTGCAACTAAACCCCTTTCTATTTGCACAAAATCTAAAGACATTATTTTAGGTCATTGTTTTGCATCCTTATTGTATTATTTTAGTTCCAGATTAGTCGTAGAATGAAGCATATAAATTGTTTTAGATGCAAATCAATTGTAGGAGTATGAGGGTTGTAATAGAGTTCAAATCCAATATTATGAATGTGAGTTATTCTCCATCCAAAATTCATCACAATTGTTGGTGTGGACAAGTTTGCGTTCTGTGAAATCCGCAGTATTGATATGTTGTTGCAAAAACAACAGCTAGGAAACCACTAGAATGCAACTGCAACTATAAAATGACAAGTAGTCTTTTTTAGTCGCATTCTAGTTGTTTCCTAGACGTTTCTTGGTTGCATCCTAGTTGTCTCTCAATCGCATCCTAGTCTTTTCCTAGTTGCTTCCTAGTTGTTTTTTGGTTGCATCCTAGTTATTTCCTAGTTGTATTTTAGCATTAGGAAAATTTGAGGCCTGCAAGGGGCTGCGAATCTGGACCCCCCCACAGTGCAATTACAATTTAAAAAAAAAAAAAATGGAATCTGACATGGCACGACAGAGACACATCATCTTAACCCTTTTTTCAAAAAATTTTATTTCTAAAATTAAGTTTAAAAATTATATTTTTTAAAATTTTAAATTTTTTCTGTAATAGCACATTGGGCGTGCCGAAAAACAGTTTCGACGGCCTCCTGCAGGCCTCAGATTTTTCTAGTGTCTTTTATAGTTGTTTCCTAGTCATTTTTGAAGTTATTTCTTGATTATTCTATTGTATATCAATTGTCCCATATCAATTGTCAAGTGTACCATTAGAATAAACATATAAAACACGTAAGTTGTTTTACTCTTATGTAATAAATTGTCTTTAGAGAATTCTATGACTTCTACAAATCTACAATCTATAGATTTTTACAATTTGTAGATTTTTACAATCTATAGGATCTAAAAAATTTAAAATCTAAGTAATTTAAAAAATTAAAATCATTGAAATTAGAATCTCAAAATCTTCAAGTCGCAAATAAATTACAGACAAGTTGTAATGAAGTTACAGATGAGTTGCAAACAAGTTATAAATAAGTTGCAGTCGAATCGCAAATGAGTCGTAATGAATTTATAGATGAGTTGCAATGAAGTCATAGATGAGTTGAAATGAAGTTACAGATGAGTTGAAATGAAGTTACAGATGAGTTGCAATGGGGTTATAGATAAGTTGCAATGAAGTTACAAATGAGTTTTAAATGAGTTGCAAACAAGTCATATGTTAGCCACCAAGTTTTAGAACTCATCAACTGAGTTGTGGTGGCAAATACCACATAAACAACCACACCAGTAAAGCTCGTCAACAAAGTTCCAAGTATACTGCTCGATGAGAAACAACCCCATTTTGCTATGCAACTATAATTTAACATGCAACTTGTCCACATCGACTACAAATATCTAGATTATCACCAATTGCAAACGTTTGATGCAACCCGAAAACCAATTGTTCTTTGTAGTTGCAGAACCTTTCATTTTCTTCTAGTGGGGCACTTAGTGGAAAGAAAAAAGCTCTATTATTGATCACGTACCATAGATCTAAGTGTAAATGGTAAAGAGTTTCAAATTGAAACTTTTGATATGTATGTATTCTAAATGAAGACAAAATTAAGATCCTCTAATAAGAATTTTCATTATTTAAAAAAAATTCATCCAAAAATCTTACTTTCTAAAGTGATCCTACTTTTGCGTTTTTTGGGTGCAAAATGCCATAACTTCTTAGATGTTAGCTGTTTACGTTTTAAGCCAAGGACTCTAAAAAGTGCCAAAGTAGTGGATTTGCCAATTTGATGAAATTGACATTCTTAGCATCGTTAAAAAGTTCTCTATGTACCCAATCTTGAGTCTATTCTACGAGTCAAAGGTATTGAAAATCGTCACTATCATTAATTTTGGACAATTCTGGCTTCCAAAATTGTGGCATTCCTCTCACAAAGCTACATACCTGATAATTGTCAAGCCGCCCATCATACGGTTCCTCCCTTTTCATACCTTACATGATTTCAAAGAAAAATGAAAAAATGTTAATTCTTCGAATACGCTATTTTAGGCTTTTCCAAACAATTATAGGATAATACTTTCTAGTCCTTTAATCACAATAGAAGTGCTAAAATAATTAAAATAATTTCAAAATTTCCCCACAAAATTTGAAAATTTTTCAACTTGTAATGGACATAGCATTTCAACTTTAAAAAATGAATTTGAAATTTTTTATTCATGTCTAGTTGCAAAACGGCAGCAAATAGAGTGATGGACAATTAGATTTGAAATCAACGTTATGGGTTTGTTCTTCTAGGGTTAATATATGGATAGTGATCATGGTGAAGGGTTTGCTGTTTTTTAGGATTAATAATGTGGTAGGAACCATGTTGAAATGTTTATTGGAAAGATTTTAGGTGAAGTCACCTCAAGGCAAAGTTCCTCTTTAATATCAACTTTAAACCCATAAACAATGCTAAGGCCATTTTTTGGTTAATGAATGAAAAAGCATCTTTGTGTGTAGGATAGAAGTGCAACTATTCATCCTTGAAATTAGGGGTGGAAAGGGAAGATCTTATATAGTAGTTTGACTTCCAATGCATGTTTTTGGATTCTTTTAACCTCAAAATGCCCAAGGCCTTTTTGAGCTCCCATGAATTTGCTCTACATTGAACAAAAAGCCAACATTTTGAAAGATGAATCAATTTTTTTAAAATGTAATCGTACAAATTCAATCTAGACATGTTAGAGATCACTAAGGAAAAGAAAACACAACAATATCACTTAAAGATTAAAAGATTATAATGCTTGACCACAAGGGTGTTAAACCTCCAAAAGAGAATTGAAGTCTTTCTATCCTCTTTTCACATGTCAAATCTAAAAAGTTGGTCACCAAAAAAATATGAGGTTGAAGGGCCTGACATGCATAATTCCAATCAATTTATGGCTTCTCAAAATTTACTTTAAATTTTTTAAATGAATTTCTAATGTATTTTTTACTCCAAGCTTTAGTATATTTGAGGCTCATTTCCAAGTGCCCTCAACACTATGGGAAGTCAAGTTTGCAATGGACACCCTTGCACACAATCTTGAATAAAAAATCACAATCAATCATTTTCAAAATTATATTTTTGATGCTAAGACTATACTTCAAAAAGAAGTTTTCAAAAATATAAACTACTCAAAATAACAACTTGGTTAGGTTTTATTTAACTTCAAAGTTTTGCAAACACAAGATTTTGGTGCCTCAGGCATTAATTTTAGGGGGTCAACCCTTAAAGGACGGATTGGTGACTGTGAAAATCATCAATAGTGATACCGTGGGAATCACTACTTTAAAAATATCCAAAAATACTCATTGGAAATCAAAGTATTATAGAAGATCTTCCATTTCCACCCCTATGGTAGAGGGACCCATAACCAATCAAATAAGCAATTATGGACTGAAATGATGGAAATTGCAAAAACTTTGGTAATTTTATCTCGTACAATGAAATTACTATGAATTTTGAAAGGCCAAAGTTGGGCTTGACCCATGATCAACATGTAGAGTCATCCAATTCCGATTGTTCAAGAACTACTTTCCCGCTCATTGCTTCCTACTTTCTTGCTCACTTATGTGTCATGAGCTTATTGGTCCAAACCTTGAAAAAATCAAAAACACGCATTCCAAGGAGAAAATGGAAATGTATTCCGCCGTGGTCAGAAATACAACACCCTATTGATTGGTGATGGGGTGCCGTTTAGGAATGGGTCCCTCTACCATAATTTCGTGAATGAATAGATGCACTTCTGTGCTGTACAATTTGATTATGTGTCATTCATGAAACGCAAAACGTTTGTGGTGTCGTTCAAGGGTTTAGGGTTCCTATGGTATCAAAATTCCTGTGGTATCAAAATTGATGATTTCCATGGTCACTTGCCCGATGTTTAAGGTTAAAGTGATACTGCCACTCTTTGCTACTATACCTACAATACTTAGAGCATCCCCACGCCTTGACTCAGCAAACAAACACGGCCAGGGTGGATTGCAACGGTTTTGTATTTTTATGGGCTTGATGTTGTGAATGTCCCCCATTCCAACACGGGCTAGCAACGCGGGGAACCGGATTTGCCCAAATTTGGAGGTGCCACCTCATGCGCAAGGACAAGGCAAAAAACTTTTCTATTCACAAGTGCCTCAAAACTTGAAATAAAAGACAAAAAATAATCGTACCGAGGCGCAAAGAACACTCCCCATTTGGTTGTGTCTTCAATACATTTAACCGGGCCCGGCCACTTTTTTTGCTTTGCCGAGTGTGCCATGGGGCAATTAAAATGCTAGACATTAAATCCTCCTCACAAATTGTGCCCCGCAGGGGCCCTGCGGGTAATGTTTGAGGGTAAAAGTAAATAAAAGCCCCCTAGATTGAGCCGTCACTAGGGTATGTTCTCTAGCCCCCCTATCTAATTTGGGGTCTCTGATTGCAAATAGAAATTCAGAAATTGCAAAAAAAAATTTGCAAAAAATAAAACATTCCTGCGTTTTCCCCAACGGTAAATCTAGCCTGCGGGGCCAGTTTGTGAGGAGGATTTAACGCTCCCCAATTAAAATGGCCGGGCCTAGCCAAATACCGAATTTGCGCCATAGCTTGTGGGGATGCTCTTACTATTACTAGACTGGACCTCTTCAAGGGTTTAGGGTTTAAGTCCCGTCCACTTTCTTTTGTGCATGCCGAATCCTTGTGAATGAGATTGAAGCACGTTCGCGATCCGTTCACGATTAGGTCACTCACCTTGTTAGAGGAAGCGAGAATGGGGTAGATGAACCGATGAAGATGGACTACGATTGCTGATTGAAATCTGGTGGACTTCAATTGTGTGGGAAAATTCGAGGGGATCTGTCGTCCTGTAAGATTGTGTTTTGTGCAGTTTGTCACGATGAGTACGGTGGACAAGATGCTCATCAAGGGCATTCGGGCCTTTGACCCGGAGAATACGCGTGTCATCACGTTCTTCCGGCCTCTCACGCTCATTGTAGGTCCGAATGGAGCTGGCAAGACGGTATGCTCAGGATATCTGAAGCCTTCTCATTGCAGAATTTTAGATACATTGTTGTTGGGAGCTCTTCGTGAAGTATTTGACTAGGTTGAGGAAAAAAAGAATACTCTTACTCCCYGGTTTCTAATTCAGTAACAGTTTAAGTGTTCTTAAACGTTTTTCAATCTTTGAATGTTTACTTGCAGTTTGAGAACAGAGTCTTTTAAGAAAATTCGATACATTCGCTGAGTAAGGCATTATCAAACGCAATTGAGAAATTGTAAGAACGAGAATATTTCGTTTCCAGTAACACGGTGTTAGTATTTGGTAATTGGTTCCATGTGCTGGTGGCTGAAAATTCGAGATTTATAAATTGCATCTCGTAGGCAAGAGCGCTTATGTTGATTTTGACTGCTCCTGGACCATCGCGTATTTTCTTAACGTGTTTTCCGTTAACAATATGGAAAGTTTTGTGTTAGCCTAGCTTGAAGTGCTTTTGTAACAGGAGTGATAGATGGTGAATTTGTATTTTTAGAAAGCACACCAGGCATTCGGGTGATCGGCACTAATGGATAGTGTAGGGAAGGGAAGGGAAGGCAGCATCCGAAGTTAAGCGAAGGGAACTGTCAATTACGGATGTTTTATGGTGCAAGAATCTGCTTGATAGAGTGTGTTTAATCAGGTTCAGAAAGTTTCAAGAACATCTGTATCGTTGATTTTAGCATCTGAAATGCTAAAACCCGTGATCCTTGCAACCGGGTTGGACCAGTTTTCAGAACAATCTTGAGCCTCCCGAGATCATCGTCAATTAGGTTGTTCAAGTTGGTCAGTGTGCATTGGTTGTCTTCATATACTGCGATCGACGTGTCTTGAATTTTTGAATTTTCGCTTGCTCTAGAGGCAGTCTGTAAGATCTTATTCTATATATTGGTAAATCGTKATGGGACTTTATTGTTGAGCGATTGCAGACAATTATCGAGTGCTTGAAGCATGCTTGCACAGGGGAGCTACCTCCGAATTCAAGGTCTGGTCATACTTTTATTCATGATCCAAAGGTATGACGTCTCTGTTTGTCCTGCCAAAGTTTTGGGGCGTAAGCTTGCAATTTGCAAGTAACAACCATCACTGAGCTTGAACATTTTTCGTCCRTCTTACGACCATTSTACAATCCACTGTTGATCGTCGTTTGTGKCTCTCCTTACTCATTAATTGGAAAGCGCATGTGAAATCAATTATGGTGACGGTTTTGGCTAGGATGTCAGCCTTATTGACATGTTTGGATGGTCAGGTTGCTGGAGAGACCGAGACCAAGGGGCAAATAAAGCTGAGATTCAAGACTGCTGCAGGGAAGGATGTTGTTTGTATCCGGTCTTTCCAGCTCACACAGAAGGCGTCAAAGATGGAGTACAAGGCTATTGAAAGTGTCATTCAGACCCTCGATCACAACGGTGAGGTGCGAAATTTCTCATTCGACCTATGACTCATTGTCCTGTATGAAGTAAACAATAATTTTATTGGATCCATTTCTTGATTGTTTAGGTTTTGAGTTAGACATGCTTGATATGTTATTCCATGATATATATATATATATATATATATATATAGGGTTTAGGCTGTGATGAGACCAAGGACTGCATTGTGTATGATCGTTGAGCATAATTCTGGTTTTCCTTTGGCTTATGAACGGGTGTGTGATGCTGATTTTGTGAAATAGATATGTATGCTTATTGTCGATTTTAAAATTTTTTAATCGACCCTTGCCACTATGTGAATGACAGGCAAATGAGAAAGCGAAAACAGAACTGGAGACTGAAATTCGCAAAGTGTTTAAGGAGCACAATTTAGGAAACATTGCGCCTCGCCCTCTGCAGGTTGAAGAAGAGCGAGCCTTTGTGCAACGAATTGAACAGCGTTATGCGGAGCTGAACAAGGATTATATTCAGCTAAAGGTACGGAGGGCTAGGTTGCTTTCTGTAATGTTTTTGGGGAGCATGACTTGTAGTAAGTAGGCAGAGCTTACATGGTGGTATGGTAGTTATCTCAAGAACTCAGTGTGGACATGTAGAGGTCTCTGGATACGTGATGTTCCTTTTCTGTGTGCTCTGAGGCAATGGAAGTGTAATTGTAAGGCATTGGAGCAAGAGTCTGTAGCTCAAAGCCTATTATACTTCTACATCGTCTTCTGAACATAGAAAGGTCCTTATGTCAGATCACACAGGTTCGGGTCAGGATGTTTATCATTCTGCAACACAATGCTTCGTTTTCCACTTCTGGATTGCGCTGCAGATTCAGTAGCTACGTGTTAGGCCGATGATAGTTTATGTTGGCATGATGTCTGTAGGAGGCAAATCGGGTCGAGACTGCCAAGTTATGGGGAATTGTTCAGAAGGCAAGTGAAGAGTATCTTGGTGCAAAAAATAAAGTGATTGCAAAACTTGAAAAGAAGGTAAGCGCTTTCACTGCAGAAGCGTATATGAGCATTTGACCAGGTGCAGGTGTAAAGTTTTTGCTACTGTGTTTCTCTATGCCTTATGGTTTTAATGCTTTTAATAGTCTTATCATGTTTCCATCCTCTTACAACTCGACGAGATCTGAAATCTGTTGATACTGACTAATGTTTGAAATCTGGGTTTAGTCTGCTACAGAGGCAGACATTTCACAGCTCGAAGAAAACTTGGCATCTGGATCTCATTCTCTTTCAGACAATGAATCGCTTCGACTTGATGCAGCTGAGAGAAAGGCAGTAAGTTTGAATTCTTTGATTTCAAGTACAGAGGACTCTTATCTCACGCATAGAAACCGTTGGAGCCCGCGTATATTGAAAATCGGAACCTGCACTCCTAAACCAAGCACTGTTTAAGCTTTGTGGATGAGGCACTCTTCTATCTTGTACAGATGAAGCAATCCATTATCSTGTTCAAGAATCTCAGTTGTAAGATTTCCTTAATTTGATGTTGTGATCTTGGAGTGCAGATTGAGATGGTTAAAACCTTGGAGTCGAAAGAGGAAGAGGTCCAGTATGAGGCAATGATAGAGGAGGGTAAACGTGACCTTAACGACTGCGACACCACGCTAAAACACTTGCGTCGTGAAAAGGATGCAATAGCCAGCGAGTCTGCCGACCTTGCTGGTTTGAGGTTAAAACAGGAAGAGCTCGCAGACAAGGAATTGACTCTTCAGAAACTGTACACATTGGCCCTTTAACTTCCTCCAAGCATGATATCTCTTTATTCTCTTCTTGCCGGATATTTTACTGACGTCGTTATTTGTGTACATGATGCTGTATATAGAGCGTCGGATCAGTCTATCATGGTCATTTTTAACTGGAGAGTTGTTTTCAACCATCACATTCTCTCAGTCATTTTCAATGTGAAATTGCTTGTATAACAGTGTAGCAGACAAGAAAGAAGCAATCAAGAAGGCTTTGAGAAGATTGCCTGAATCAAAAGACTTGAAGCGAGAGTTAGAGAATGCCTTGAAGTACACCTCACCCATCCGAGATTTTGTTCAGGCAGTTGAGATTTTTGTTCTTGCGATTCCACTAGGATATGCGGTGGCAGGTTATTACGGAGTACTATTTAGTGGAAGCGTTGGAGTTTTGTTCATTTGACTAGTCAGAAAACATTTTGACAGTTTCTCATGATCCAAATAGACTATCGGAATTCATGTGTCTACGCCTGATAGTTATATTTGGTATCAGGGCAAGCAAGGCAAATGCAGCGGAAATAGGCGAGAAGTGTGCAGCTGCCGAGAAAGAGGTTGTCAAAGTTGATTCCAGGATACAAGAGACAAGTTTAAATCTTTCCAGATATCAACGTGATCGAGATTGTAAGTATCGCAATATGAATTCACCTCACTGTACATTTTTGTCTTCGGATCRTAGGTCTATTCCTTTATGACTGGTTTGAATACGGCGTTGCGTTGTCCAGGATTGGTTCGCAATCTTTCGAATTTGTGTGAGTGAAGSGATAGAATTGGGTTAAACTCTGTACCACTGTTGAGATTGAGAATGGGCATCATTTTTTAGATTTAATACGATTTCCTTTTGAGAGTTTAAACAATGGTTGTCTCATTATCTCATCCAGGAATATATAAATGCAATTGTTCGAGAAATTGTCTCTTTAGGGGGACTTCCCGAGGAATCCAGAATTCTTTGCCTTGGATTTCTAAGATGCAGCAAAGCTTTTTGATCTTTTGGCTCCGAGTCTTGTGAATCGAAGACGTCTGTGTGCAGCAGTACAACTTCTGTGCTCACTTTGCATTCAAGCTGTTCGAATGCTGTATTAGGGTCCTAGTTTAGCCAAGCCAAATGTATTGTTTCTTTTTCTTTGGAGCGCCGTTCGCGAATCTGTCATGTAAAATGCTAAACTGATTGCTTCTTGGAATTGCACAGMAAAACGTAAGATTCTGCTCGGGAGACTTGAATCTATCTTGCAGCTGAATGTGGAGATCGCGGACTTTCAAGKGCAGCTACAAGAGGCTGTTAAAGCGAAGGAAATTCACAGGAGGTCTGGAGTTTTCTATATTTCAATCTCCAGTTTATATTTATTTATGGCGCTCTTAAATCCTCAACATGTTAGGAAGTTTGACTTGATATTTCAAGAACCTTTATTTGACATAGTATTTTCTAAGCTGATTGTTCAGCTCGATTCGCCGGATGTCCTTGAGGCTTATGCTTGATGCTAAAACCTGAGAATGRTTTTATTAATGTGTACCGGTTCCTTAGATTGTCAGCTTTTAGAGTGATCTTTGAGGTGTTTTTAACATATTGTTCACAGTATGTATCGATTCTGTGATTCTGCAATCAACATTTTCAACTATTGTATTCTGCGGTACTTTGTTTCCAATATTTCCAGTATTGTATTTGACGGTGTTAAATACATTGTATTTTTGGAGATGAAAATATATAATAGTAACGCAGCGTAAGCAGGGGTCAGTTTTTTACTAATGAAAGATCTTAACCTAACACCTTGTAACTCGATAATGTGAATTCAACAAAATTAAATTTATCGTTTAAGATTATCATTAGTATTGTTTAATAAATCCATCATCGACGTTGCTGGAGTTCAGTGTTTTTGCATCGAGTGTTTTTGTGTGATTCACTGATTCCTGCTTCTAGAGTTTGACTTCCTCTTGACAGCTGAGGTGATACCGTTTCTGTGTTTGCTGTATGACAGTGAGCATGATATGGCGAATGCTATGAAAAAAATGTTTGATCCTTTCGAGAGAATAGCTCGGTCTAAACATTACTGCCCCTGCTGTGAACGTGGATTTAATCCTGAAGAAGAGGATGACTTTGTCAAAAAGGTAAGACTCTGAATTTGGGTACCACATAGTGCGAAAACATCCAGCATGCTAACTTCTTTGAGTATTGYCATATATGTGTGTTCGCTGTTTRCCTGTTGAAATTCGTAAGTATATACTCTGAGCAATAATTTTTACTTTCTTCCCTGTGAAATTATCGATCGCGAATGCTAACCTGCTCATTTTACAACGTGATTCTGCAGCAAAGGGTGAATGCTTCAGGTTACACTGATAAACTGCGGGAACATGCTAGGCGAACTGCGGAAGCAGAAATGAAAGTGCAATCACTAGACAAACTACGGACTGTTCACGATGAATATCAAAAGTTGTCAAATGACCTTATTCCAGCAGCAGAGAAGAGTTTGGTTGATCTCAGAGGAGAAAAAGAGCAACTGACGGAAGCACATGAAGATGTACGAACATTTCGTTTCTCGTTTTTCCTTTTGGGATTTGGTCYTATCATGTCATTGGAATTCAACAATTCATTTCTTTTCTGTCGCTGGATATTGCACTCCTAATCTCTCCTCCGATCTCACAATCCCGGTATTGTTCTTTGTCCAATAGTTTAGGACATGTTGTCAGGCCGCATCCCACAAACTGATCGCAATGTATATATAGCTGAAGKTATGCAGATGTATGTCTTCCCCTGAATTTTATGTTTGCCATGTCTGAAGAATTTCATGTGCATATACTGGCAGATGGTGGGGTTGCTTGCACAAGCTCAGTCAGAAGTGGAGATTATTCAGAAGCTTGAAGTCCCAGCTGATCGGATCTCAGAACTTCACAAAGATATCGAGAATGTGAAGAAGCAAGTGGCAGACCAAGAATACAATTTAGGCACCAGGTCCCAAGGCRCCCGTACATTAGATGATATTGCAGCTGAAGTAAGAAGCTCGGAGGAGAAACGGTACACACTGTGATTTTGATAAACGTWATAATTTACGTGAACAGAGCTGCCGCACCCCATCTAGAATGTAAAACCACTTAGAGAGCGTCTCGAAAACTTCATGTGCATTTATGGTGTCGACAGCTGTGCGATATTTCATTTTAAAGTTGCATGGCATCGAAAGGTCTTTMGTATTTCTTATTATTCTCAATCTATCCGRAGTACCAGTCACTAATTTCTCTAGACCCTATGATTGCTTTGTACTCTACTCTAGACTGCGAGGTTCTATGTTACAAAACTCGTTTCATTGCAGATAGTGTTTTATGCATGATTTTGTAGACATAACTTTTAGCTTGATGTATGCAGGGATGATATTTTCAGAAGAGTGGAGAAGATGCGGGAGGAGCATAATTTCCTGAAAGATGATTTGATATCCTGGCAGAACAAGATGTACGCAGCTCGAGAGGAAAAGGTCAAGATTATGAGCGAGATTACTGAACGAAAACGCAAAATGAAGGAAAAGGAAAAGCTGACTGACGAGATTGTGCAAATTGATCTAGACATAGAGGTGGGCTTGTGGGTGACTTGTGTGCACATCCTCCACTGATTTGTATGAACTTTCAAATTTTTGGGTCTTGGTGAAATGCCAATCATTCATGTCTGGTTGAAATTACGTGCCTGTTTTAAAGGTTGACCCAGTCTGTATTTCTTCATTTGCTTTGCAAAGTATTGAGATTGAGAGTTCTGTTCCTATGTAATTTTTGTTTTAATTGTCCATTTGATATTTGTTTTGTGAATAGATATTTAGTAAACGTCCTTTACGTCTAGATCGAAAAGTATTGTATTACTAATTCATTTCCATAGCAATCGGTTGAAAGTCTATTGTCCAGAGATATCCAATCTGATGATGACTTGATTACATTCAACAATTGCAAAGCATGTCCTGGTCGCTTGCGTTTGTCAGTTTCTCTAAGAAGTTAAGTAGCTGGGAAAACAAAGTTAAGGTGATCTTCAAGTCATACTTCTTGCATTCTTTTATCTTGAGGGTCGTTAAATTCAACATCTGCAAGTTAAGATGTGTGTTGTAATGGTCGTGTAGGCTTGCTGGTGTTGTCTTTGTAGATTATCATGAGTCGAATGTTGTGAATTAGTGACGATGACCTTTGATGTTATATCTGAGATGTTCAAGCACTGTATATATCACATGCTAACCTCGGCTAAATGCTTGGGGAGGTTCAGATGTATAAGCAAGCCCTTGCTTCGGAGAAACAGAAAAAAGAGCGTATTGAGAAAGAGCACTCTGATTATAAGAACACCAAGACGGCGGAGGAAGAAGTGAGCTTGAAAGAACTTAACAGGTTTAAGCAGGATATTGACAGACTCAGGAGTCCATTGGACAAGCTCCAAAAGTAAGGGATTTCCTTACCTTCTGACTTACTTTCGTTTTGCAAACTRAATACAGATGTGGTTCGCATCTCTAAGGAAAGGCCGGTTTATTGAGCAGTTGGCGGTGCATTTTGAATTGTATTGTTAGAACATTAGACCCAAATTTACACATGCTTTATTTTCACCTCGRTAGGCCTGGGATAGTGCACCTTGTTATKAATTTAAATCAAATCCTCTTTGTTGTACTTCTACTTGATGTGAACACTGGTTGTCTAGGTTTTCTCTCGCTCGAAAGGAAGAGGATCTCAGGAAGCTCAATGAAGAAATTAGTCGTCAAGAAACTAAAATGGCAGAGAAGGATCGTGAAGTGAAAAACTTGCGTGATGAGATTGCAAGAATGGCTGAGGTTGTCCGAAACCGAACAGAGCTGAAGCGTAATATTGAGGATAACATACAGTATAGGAACTCACTTCGGGAGGAACAGGACATGATTAAAACAATCGAAGGTCTAGAAACGGAGCTGGCGAGCAAGGGTGACTTGCATATGCTGGAAGCAGATTTGAAAAGAGCTAAGGGTGACTTGGAGAGACTGCTCTCAGAGGTAGGTGTTGTGACGTCAGAAAATCTTTCAATGGTGCCAAGGTTCTTTACTCGATTCTGATCTATATCCTTCTTTCTGTAATATTATTCGAGGATGCTTAAAGCACTTTTTCCTGTGTACATGACGAAGTATTGGTACTCCATTTTTTGGATAATTGGGTAATCATAATGATGGGCAACGATCTACAAAGATCTCCTGAGGTCTTCTGTGTGCTTAAATGTTGAACTCAAATCTCCCTTCTTACTAGGTGTCATCTTTTTAATGTTGTTAGTCAACTTCCCACATTTTTTAATGAAATCTCATATTTTCATTATCTCACGGCTTTATGTGATTTGTTGATGGTTTTGTACTGGTTGTGGTGAGATTCCACGACTCAAACTTTAACTGAGTATAAATTGGTACTGCTGAACGTTGATTCGACTGTCAATGTAGCATCGTTTTGTAACCAGTTGCTGACCAGAAATTCCGATGATGCAGCTGAATAGAAGCCAAGGAACCATTGCTGTGTATGAGAGCAATGTGAGTAAGAACAAGGCTGAACTGAACCAGCCYCAGTACAAAGATATTGAAAAACGTTATAGTACCCAGCTTATCCAACTCAAGGTATGCTTTCGAATGCATTTTTCTAATACTGAATCGAATTTCAACACTTCAAATCGACTTAATTAACTTAAGATCTGTTTTATTACGAATCCTCTTAAATTTTTGCGGTTATATATGTGTGAATTTTTTACCTTTTTAAAGCTAATTTGGTTCAACGGTTGCAGACAACTGAGATGGCCAACAAGGATCTTGACAAATACTACCATGCCCTTGACAAGTGAGCAGCTTGTCGCTTTTTCCTCTCGGCCATCGCAGATTAATGACGATCCGAGGACTTTGGAGATGATAATTGCAAGGACTTGGGTTGTTTTAGGGGGAAAACAATTATTGAATTTTGATATAGACTGACGTTGCATCCTTCTTGTTAATATTATATTTGGAGAACCTTACGAGAAGTGCAATCGTTATGATTTTTCGCTTGTTTGTTAGCCATTTGGGGTCTGATTGGATGTAAACATTCATTGATATTGAACCTGGGTCTTTGACAGGGCGTTGTTGCGGTTCCATTCGATGAAGATGGAAGAAATCAATAAGATTGTTAAAGAATTATGGCAACAAACCTATCGGGGTCAGGATATTGATTTCATCGAGATTCGATCAGATGCGGAGGGTGTGGGGACTCGCTCATACAGCTACAGGGTTAGTGTTCTCGTGTCATTTCGTTGCTCTTCTATAATTAAGAGTTCCTTCTCGGGTATAGTATTCTCGTCACCAAGAGATTCTCTTAGACCTACTCAAATGACCTGGAGTGACTACCTTCTGGTCAGACCTTTTTACTCATACGTTGTGTTGGCTTTGCAACCGTATGTGCCAGTTCCACCTGATATGACTCAGTGCAAGCAGTAGAATGTTTGTGATGGTGCGAGCTGATATCTGGCATTGGGATGGTATTCCGTCTTCTGAATATGTTTTGGCTGTATTTGTCGTTAAAATATTTGAGTTCCAGGAAGCTCATGATATCCATAATGGCCAAGAGACACTGGCAATTTGTAGGTGATTGAAGGTCTATCATTATCTATCGCTTTAAGGCAAAATTTGAACTACTAGTTCATACAAGTAACGTTATTTAAGTGAAAGTTTATGTCCAGGTGGTTATGCGGAGTGGGGACGCTGAATTGGACATGCGGGGTCGTTGCAGTGCTGGTCAGAAGGTACTTTCTTGATGCTCGAAGTTTGTGTCGATCATGCCTTGTCTTACGCTCTTTGTTGTATATAGGGATATTGCATATAGCTTGTCAAGATGTTCAGGAACAACTTGCTTGACAGCGTGTTGAGTGCAAGTGTGATCACAATGAGCCAGTTCCTAACCACTCTTGAAAGAATGAATATCACAAGCGGCAATACCGTAGGAGTACTTCTATTTTAAATCTCTTSTAGCATACACATGTTCTCATGTTGCTTCTTTCTCTTAACCTGGCGACTTAGTTCCTTACTATTTGATTTATTAACTGTTTTAAGGAATACTATTCCTCGTACACAATAATTGTATATCTTGATTATGACCTATTGGGTGAGTTATTGTTGCAGTGTCTTTGGTGAATCCATGGACTTTTGAATATGAATTTTGCATTTGCTATGAATGGAGCGTCCAGCGCGTGAATTTTCCGACACCCTGTACTCACGGCTTAATTTGTATTTTGATACAGGTACTAGCTTCCCTTGTAATCCGACTGGCGCTTGCAGAGACGTTCTGTCTGAACTGTGGTATCCTGGCACTTGACGAACCAACCACGAATCTTGACACGCCAAATGCAGAGAGCCTTGCGGGCGCTCTATCAAGGTGTGACGAATTCTTTTGCAATAGCTGTTGAAAATTCTAAATTCTATCACTGAAGTCTTTGCAAGCTTCAGGCAATCAAAATGCGTTGATTCACCACAATGCACCATTCCCTGGAAGCATAAGGWCTAGGGGTTTTGCAACACGATGAGTGCCAGACGGTGAGGATTTCGTGTCAAGAAGAATCTGAGATTGTGTTTGACACGAGAGTGTTGCTCCTTGCAGGATAATGGAAGATCGTCGAGGGCAAGAGAATTTTCAGTTAATTGTTATCACTCATGACGAAAGGTTYGCACAGATGATTGGGCAACGCCAGCATGCAGAGCGTTACTATCGCATCTCCAAAGACGACCAGTAAGTTAATGATTGAATTTGAGTACTCAGACTATCTTCTGCTCTGGATGCGATCAGTTGGTAGTGTAGCTTTTCTCTAAGATTAGCCAAGCGTATTTCGTGCCCTGGTGAACGCCTCTGAGCCCGTGTTTTTGTCTTGTGAACTGCAGCCAGCACAGCATCATCGAGTCACAAGATATTTTCGACTAGCATGCGAAAGTTTTTTCATCCTCCGATCTGGGTATTAGCGGCGGGCTTTGATACTTTGAGGCAGGTTATCTTTCATSTACATCAGTTTTCTCTCGAGTTTTCTCTCGAGTTTTGTGCAAATTTAGTCTCAGAATCATACGAGCCTCCTAAGCACCAAATGGGAGACGCTTCTCATTGATCTTCAGAGCATGCTTCACGTGCCAAGGGTTCGCACAACAGTATTTCTTCAGGACCCTCAGAGCCGGAGTTGCAAAAATAATTAGCCAAATGCGCGCTTTTAACTTTCACGATTGTAAGTACTCTGAGGCCACACATGCACGTTAAGCACTTTTACGTGATTAGCTCTTGTAACAAGTTGCTTGTTTTGTATGCGTTTCATTTACTTGGCCTGCTTCTGGTGCATAATGACAATTTTTTCGTGGTTATGAGATATGGGAGGTATCTACTGTAGAATTCGCCTAACCCTCTCACTTGATGTCGGTGTAGCATGCTTTGAAGTCGTGCAGATACTCCGCTTGATCATGAATACCGGTATGACACGAAAGAATATTGGAGCTCCCCTTAATTCTCTGATCTGCACAACATTAGACGACGATGAGAACAGTATTGATTATTTTAGTCTGGGCCTTGATAGTGGAGGGCATTCCGATTACTACATGCTAATGATTTGATTACTGAAGCGGACTCTTTTACAGTCGTGGACTAACCTTTTGTGAACGTCAGGGAAGATGAGCAATGGTTGTCGACTTTCTATTCTATACATTGAAGTATGAATATCCGAGTTATAGTATTCCGATTTTCAGCACACTAGATCTCTTCACTATCAGCTTTGAAACCGCATCCTATGTTCTCGCATCAAACCCTAGGGAATGCTCTTAACCCAGTTCAAAACTTCACTTTTAATATAACACTCTAGTATGTTACAAGTTGGATACAAATCTRATAATATGGAGTTCAAGAACTACGTGCAGAACCTCTTTAATGTCACATTTATATGCATCCCTACACATGTGAAGAGGGTTCTAAGTCACCTTCAATCTTGACTCTTAKGACTCTTCAGTACCTCTTTAATGTCACTTTTATATGGATCACTATTGATGTCAAAATGTAAAATGAAATTCAACAATATTATTAGGYGCATTCTACACAAGTGATCATGGGTTCCCAAAGCACCAAAGAAACTGCAAGTATAAAGGTTGCCTGGCTTAAGAAAACCATCCAATGTATGAGCCATCATTAGTGTACCGATAAGCTTACGAGACAGCGAGAAGAACAAGAAGGCCACTTGCAACCCTAATTACGGAAATTGTCGACGGAGTTCCGTTATAAATGTGGAGTCCGAAACAGCAGTTGCTACCCTGGGATCGAGGATAGGGATGCTTTCCAAGGTAAGAGGACAGCTAAGGTGGGAGGTCACGTGGTAACCGACAGCTCGCTCAGCGGTAGTCACTTACCGGCCGATTGCCGAGGTCCCAGGGTCGAACCCGTCCTCCCCCCCAATTATACAATTGCCCTTTTGGTTTTACCCTTTCGGAAAACTGCAAAACTTTGAAGTTTAAAAAAAACTAACCAATTTGCTATTTTTAGATGTTTGTATTTTTGGAAAGTCCTCTTTGAAGTCTAGTTTCGTATGCTCTGTACCTTTGTCACAGCCGAAATCAGCCAAAATAAAAGTAAAATTTATTTTTTTATTTTTTTATTTTGTAATAAAACCTTTGAAATTTAAGAACTTTCACGCCACAAAATTGGCCAAATAGAAAAACTCTATGTACAAAGGAGTGTAGAGGGCTTTGTTTTGTGGCGTTTGGACTTGAGGACTTGCAATGTGAAAGTTATGAATTTTTCCAAATAAAAGGTAATTTAATTCAATAGCTTTCACAACAAAGGTCCAAATGCCACGAAATTTTTTTTGTTCACCCCTCCTTGTGAAGATCTTTGGAGCGGTAACAAAAGCGCCGTCAAATACCTTGAGGTTTGTTAGATCTCGATGAATCAATCAAACAAAACAAAACAAAACAAACAACCTATCTTAAAAGGTACTAGTGCCACAACCAAAGTGAAAGTAAAAGCATTTTTTTTGTTTTCTTAAAACCAAAAATAACTCAAAAATCCATAATTTTCTCACTGTGAGTTGGAAAGCCACATAACAAAGCCCGTGCATCCCTCCTCACCGAGGGCTTTCCGACGGTACATAATATGCCCTGTGCCATTACCATAGTCAAAATAAAGGTAAAAGTAATTTTTTAATTTTTTGGATCATAAAAACTTTGAAATTCAATAACCTTTACATAGTACATCCAAACGTCACAAAACCAAGCCTATGCACCCCTCCTCATCGAGAGCTTTCTAACGGTACCAAGAACACTACCAAGGGATGCACAATCTAGGAAATCTCAATGAAATAAACAAAACAAACAGTCTATATTAAAGGATGGACTAGTATGCCCTATACCATTGCCACAAACAAAACAAAAGTAAAAGTAATTTTCTAGCAATCAAAAGAAGTACTCCAAAAAAAACTCTGACACTCATGGTGGAGAGCATGCATAGCCCTGAGCGAGTGGCCAAMACCTCACATTCCTGTCACTTCTGATACCTTCCACCTCCAACGTGCTCAAGCAAGCGCACAGAAAAGAGTCTGGCTTCCTTCTCCAAGCGTGTCGAGGAAGTAATGGCCTTACAAGTGCCACAGGCCACACGAATTCCCCATTCGCATTCGCATGTGTAGGTGGCTGATTATGCTTTTATTTTCACTGCAAAAGTAGGCTATCGATAATGGACAAGTTTGGATGCTCATCCTCCGCTACCTTCGACATCAGAGCCACAACAGAAAGGTCCATATATTCCAACCCCAACAACCTCTCCTTGGCATCCATTTGTAGCAAGCATCTTCATTTTTCCCTTTTCCACACCACACGAACATGGTATCAGAATCCTATACTACCTTCTATTCTATTCTATTCTATCCCAGATTCAGGTTCTGTTCCAGCCCCAGCCTCTGTGTGGCCATGCACTGCACATGTTCCTCAACGCCAGACTAGGAAAAAGTGGACGTAGAAAAAATAACAACTTCATCTTCAATAACTACGTACCATAGCCTACATGTTCTCCAAGCTTTTCCAAACTCCCAGCAGCAGCAACTCCGGGATCCTCTCGGATTAGTCACCAAGGAAAACTAGTCATAGACTGGAACCACAGGCAGACAGTCAGGAAACCTAGGTACTGTACACAGCCAAAAAAGATTTATCTTCGAAAAACTCGTAAACGTCGAGTCCCCACAGAGACAAAAACCCAGGGCTTGAGTAGACCTTAATCTGGGAAGTCACGTTTTGCGACTGCCGCCTCAAACCTCTGGCAATAAATGGACTCTGGAGCTGGGTAGTAGTCTCCTCGCAACTGGACATCCCGGAGACATGGACATCGGATGAGCATCGTCAGGAAATGTTCATGTGCAGTGCCATGCACAAACAGCTTACGCACCTGATTACACTGAGATAACAGCCCTGCAGCAGGCAAAGAGAGMCCCCTACGGTTCACTTCCTTGTCTGACGGTGGCCAGTAGTCGAGCTCCGTAAGGCGCAAACTGTTGATCCCGACCAAATAGTGCCGTTCCCACAAGCTGAGGTCTGTGTGATTCTCAGGGGCACTAAAGGAGAATCCGGTGACTTCGCTCAAATCTAACTCAAGCTTCTCCAGTTTCGGGTACCGAAMCAAYGACTCCATACCCCAGGCCAGCACCTTCGGTTTCCGCAACACAAGACCATTGCCTTCGACCTTCACTTTGAGCTCGTGTAACAAGGGGCATACCTCGAGACCCATAGCAGCAAGGGGGTTGATCAACTCTCCTAAAGGCATCCACAAGGASAGAATCTCAAGTGATTTCCAGGGTTTTCCTAGTGGCATGCTTTCTCGTTTGGCTGACTGGCTTCCTCCCACTCCAAACATGTCAGCATTACCACTGTCAGCAAAACCGATGGCCAGCCTTGGCATCATCGATGGCGATGATGACTGGGACTCCCCATTGCGAAAGACTGATGTTGTTGTTACAGTTGCAGGCCCTATATGCCACCCATTCTCTGGCGTGTTGGCCCGGCGACGCTTGGCAGAAACCAACCTGTGAGGAGTTAAGAAACTGTCCGTCCTAGCGCCAATCATTTCATCAGCATCAAAAAACGCAGAGCTTCGCATCCTTCTCTGAACACTGCCAATATCAACCGGAGGTCCAAAGTTTTGAGTCAAAGATTCGCCAATCGTTTGAATCGCCGATGGTGCAGCCCTTGCAGCTTCTTGAGCCAAAATTTGCTCATCCCAAACGCAGTCCAGAGACAGGCACTTCACGGTTGCCTGGATAGGCTCCAGTGCTTTTAACGTGACCGCTGTGGACAGCAACTTACAAAAGGAAATTTCCACATCCTTGAGTGACTGCGACAAGTTACTCACACATGCATGAAGTCCCTCCTTGGTGATCAGCTTGCAGTGTCGTAATCCCAACTTTGCCAGCTTAGGACAGCCAGTTGAGATAGCTTTCAGAGCATCATCAGTGGTGTCCCCACAGTTGTTCAATCTCAACTCCAGAAGGCCGGAGCACCGCGCAATCCCGTCTGGATGAGGCCCCCCACAAACACCATGGAAATGGCTGAGCTTTAGAGACCGAAGTGACGGGCAACTCGAAGCACAGACTTCAAAAGGAGCCCCCGCATCTCTCATATTCTGTGACAAGTAGAAGACCAAGTCTTCCAGATGCGGAAGAGCCTTAAACATGGCCTCCAGACCCTGGCGAGAGATCCCCGCATCTTCCATTGCAAAGCCATCTCCGCTCCCATCATCTGAAGGCGCACCCCATTCACTGTAGTCAACAAGGTGAAGCACTTTCAAACGTGAGCAATTGGTGCCGATGGCAAGCAGAGTCTCATCCCCCACAGAGTCTATCAAGCGGTGATCGAATTCACAAACAATGTAGAGTTCCAGAAGATTAGGGCACGAGCTGGTAATGGCTCCCACTTCCAGAGCTTTAAATCCATTGGGAGCAAGTTTGAGCAGATTCAAAACCTGTAAATTCACAGCAATGGAAGCTCCGGATTGTAACGCAGGGGGAATGTCTTCCGTCCAGCAGTAGAATTTGGACAGATTCAAGCTCCTCAGTTTCTTAGACGCGCTCAGTAAGCCTTCGATTTCATTCCCCAACTCTGGTCCATCCTCCATAGGACGTTGATGCCAGCGTACCAGTTTCACAAACTCTAGGTCGGGCCATATCCAARCCACCATTTGGATGTCCATGGCATCCCGGACGTACACTGTAAGGTCTGTCACATTCGGAAAGCCAGTTCTCAAGCAGTTCCCAATCTCTTCACCATTAGGAGTAGACTGGAAAATAGATGAACCCCATGGCGTGCACTGTCCCAGATCCAAAGWGGTCACCTGCTGGAAACAAGACGGTAGCCCATTCATCACCCAGATGTTGCCTCGTAATGAAAGCTCCGTCCGAGTCTGCCTCTCCAGAACRTACCAGTCCCTACATGTCAGGGATATGCAATTCCGGACCCTTGCACTTGAAACTTTGCTGATGATGTTCGAGACGATCACGTTCGGCAAGTCGCTGATGTGCGTTCCCGGAGGAGWACACCCATTGCCTTGCAAGGGGTGATCCATAGTGCCAAAGGATCAGATTCCTCGGCACCAGCTAATAAAGCTCAAAGCCAGGCAGGGTGTAACTAGGGCACGCCCAGAATTTTGGAGGCCGTCCCTCCATCGAAATCCAGCAACACCTGGAAGCCACTCACAACCCCAAAATGCGTTGATCGYTCCCCAAATGGAAGAAATATATACATTAATAAAAATACTGACTTTCAGGAGCTGTACATTATCCAACATTAAGACTATGAACAGTCAAACAGATGGTACAGGAAACAACACTTTGCTATCGCACTTTGCTAGACCTAACACATTGATTTCTCTTTGCACAAGTACAGAAGCTCCCACACTCTGGAACCCCGATCACTTCCACACACGACCTCAAACCACCCACACACACACCCGAGCTCCGACATATGAAAGAAAAGGAAACAGACTGAAAGCAGATTCACATGTAGTGATGACCGCAATCATGTATGCACTCAATCCATAAGCTTGCACACACCATGATTGGAACCAAAAGAGAGACACAGGCGACCTACAACTAGGTACATACCCTCCCAAAACTGTTACTTGCTGTCAACATCTGATACTGTTTTCCGCAACAAACGAAACGAAGCAAACCCATTGCATCTCTGAAAGGTCGGGTCCTGCAGATCTACAGTTAAGAAAGAAAGACAGACACCCTAATTGACCACGATCGGGTSCTTCAAATCCTCACATTTCATTGCATCACCATGCCGGATCTAATCCTAACCAAAACACTTCAAACTGACCTAATAAGTTTGTTGGAGATCTTTCCAATCTGTTCACAAGACTGTCTCATGGTACTCTACCTTGCTACCAAGCTGCAAGAGCATTCTACACGAAAATCTCGAAACCCTAATCCAGAGGTCTTYGGATAAAGGAGAAAAAGAGACGAAGGGTCCTGTGAGTTGGGACGAAAGCTTTATATGATCAATCTTTGTTGTGTTGCCTAATTATCATTCAATTCTTACACAATTTTGATTGCACATACCAAGTTTGAGTTTAAGAAAATCAAAACTCTATTTTTGGTTAATTGTTTCATTAAATTTTAATAATTTTACATGATAATTTATTGAAAAACATTGATGATGAATTTCCTTTATTCAATTGTGTCAATATGTAGGAAACAACCACGCACACATCTTTCCTTTGATAAGCATCTCCAGAAAGGTTTAGAATTTCCTCAAAATGGTTTTAAAAGTTGTGATGACTATGTCCAAATTTTGAAAAATAGATATTTCTTCAATGTAATTAGATTTTGGCAAAGCAATTGTACAGTCATGATCAAATGTACCTAATTAATGACAATGTGAAGGTCAAATAGCAAAATCTAATTACAACTAAGAGATATTTTTCAAAATTAGGACATTGTCACTCCAACTTTCGAAGCCTTTGTAAGAAAATTTTAAAACTTTTTGAAGATGCTTATTCAACAAAAGATTTGCATATGGATGTTTGTGACATATCTATGCAATCAAATTAAAAAATTTCATCACCAATGGTTGTCAATTAATTATCATGTAGAAATATTAATTTTAAATGAAGTAATTCACCAACAGTATAATTTTACTTTTTTGAAATCCAAATTTGGTATATTTGATTGGAATTGCATAAGAATTGAGTGTTTGTAATGCAAGACAAAAAATTCCATTCATATTCTATATTAAATAGAATTCTTTGAAGTGGCAGAATGAGGGGGATGATTGAGAGTTGTCGGGTACTTGTAGAGTAGAGTTCAAAGAGAGGGAGGCAGCCATTGGCACCAAAGTAATGGGCTTTGCACCATGCCCTTAGAATACAAATAGTAAAATCTTCGATAAAATTGTCATATTGTAAATGAAAACAAAATTATGGATATGTGATATGTGCTAATATAGTACTTTCTATCCATTATGGAGATGAATGTTGAAATTCAAGGTACCATTATAACTTTTAATATTGCCACTTTGGCACTTTATAAAGAAATTTAAAAAGAAATTCATATAGTTGGGTATAATAATCGTGGAAATTGCATATTGTGCCATTTAATTTTTTTTGCATAATATAGAATATAATTGGGGTTTTTTTCCTTGCATAATTAACATTAAAGTATTATGCAATCCCAATTAAGCTTACCAGATTTCAATTTCAAAAACAGAAAACTCCATTTTCATTGAATTGTTTCATTTGGTATTTACGGTTTTACATAATATAATTGATTGAAAAACATTGGTGATGGGATTTTCTTAATTGATGGAATCTACAATTCTCATTCAATAGATCTACAACTTTTATTTGTATGTCAATTCCAAATTATGCTTCCAAATAGCACTTTATAATGATTTTTCTCAAAACGTCAATTTTGGAGATGAATCCAGACGCTCTAGGGTTAAGGTGGATACACCCAAAAGCACAACTAAATTTAAAGCGCATGTCTACATTTCCAAAATCATTCATGTGCACAAACTGTAGATGGTGCTTTGAGAAACAAACCTTGACCCTTCATAACTTTTGCATCCCGTATCCAAATGCTGTGTTTTTTGGTGCATTGGACCGTGCTTTCATTTCCCAACAAGACAATATAAAATTCTAAACAGCCTAGTAATAGTAACTAGACACAGTACCAATTTGTGGCACTTTTGTGTGTCCCCACCTTACTTTGTTTCATTGATCCTAGTGATTACCAATTCCGCACTGCTAGCTGTGTCTGCATTCTCTTGCACACATGGTACCTTTCAGATATGCCGGTTTCTCGAGATGGAAGCAGATGGAAGCTGCAGTGACAGTAAGCTTGCAAGTACGTCTGAAGCAAGCTCGCTTGGTTTTCCAACAGCCAGCAAACGACCACGGCAGCAGGCCAGGGAAGTGCAGTCCAAGCAAGCCGAGCTAGCTGCTCTCATCAGACACTTATTGATCCAGGCAAGAGCCGGCAAGGCTACTGCTCTCTAGCTAGCCAGTCATGATCGATCTTTCCAGACACCAGACACACCAATCTATCGATCGAGACTACGTCGGGGACCAAGTCTTGACAGCAGCTGGCTGACAAAAACAACGAGAACGATTGCTCTTGAAACAGATTTCTACCATAATTCGTCGGCACTCCATTCTAAGATATTATTTTGATCTATCATGATCGGTCACTTCCGTCACAACTCCTAATTAAACCAAGTTCCTAGAGCGGATTTTGTTACAATTTTGTGTGGATTTCAATTGGTGATGTGTTGGGAAAATTTGAAGTACAAATTGATCGTGTACAACTTTGGTGATGTGTTGCGGAAATATCAGTAGATTCTGACTTAGTTGACGTTGAATCTTCAACTCAGTGTCGATTCAATCGTCGACATGAAAATGAGAAGATGGTCGCAAATCTCCAGCTCTATTTGACAACGAGAACTTCAGTTGAAGGCATAGATTTTTCCTCTGCGATATGTGAATCAGTGAATAAGCACGATTTATTTGTACAACAATTCGTCAAATTCAATCTGTAAACTTATTGATCACTATTTATAAAGAAAGCTCTAACAACGCCTTCATTGGTAGTTTAAAGAGGTTTTCTGAAAAGAGGTGTAAAAAACTGAGGTAACGACCAAATGATTGCTTAACGTCCAATATTAAGACGATTGAATTCTCGATACCAGTTCGTGTAGATGGTGGCAAATCATTGAGACAACGAGAATGTCGGATTCATAAGGACAAGTGGCATAGAATAAAGGAAAACATCATTTACCTTTGCTTCTGCATATCCTATATCAACCACAACATATTTCTACCACAATTCGTAATATCAATCGACGATAATCATTCCGACTCATCACAATTCACAAGCCAATCTCTTGCAGCGATTTCTCACAAAACCTATTTCTGTAATGCGATGGAAAATGTTAATAAAAAAGAACGTATTCCTTGACGTCGGATCTTGAGCCCAGACTCACACAAAATTTCGACAACGGTGTGAAACGAAGATGCTGGCAAATCAGTGCGATAACGAGAATGCAAAATTCCGAAGGATCAATGGCATAGAATCAGGCAGAGAAAGATTTTTCCCTTCTGCGATATATACAACGACACCTAGTGTCGCAAAGCATCTCCATTCCGACAAAACTCTAGAAAATTGTGCATCAACGAGTGGACAGACTGTAAACGATTACAATTCTCGCACCGCAGCTCGCTCATGTCCGTTACCCATTTGAATYTTCGCCGAATGCTTCCCATAGCTCCAATGCGTCAAGCTCCCTTTCCTCAACCCCACATTCACAGACACGCTGACGGACACTTTCTGCACTCCCTCATCTGAAACTTTCGCAGCAGACCTCGGCTTCCCTTTCCCCTGAAGCCGCGTATAGTTTCCTGTCTGGAACCTTAGCTTCTGAGCCAACAATTTCCCCAACCCAAACACAAACGCGCGTCTCCGTTTCTTCAATCGGAAGAAACCTGTCCAAAACGGCAACCTAATGATCCGATTCGCTTTGCAAAGCGCAGGATGATAATTCCTGTTGGTTTTCAGTCTCATCCCCATTCCCGTAAAACCATTCCACATAGGMACAGGCAACAGCTTGCTCACGTTCGTCAACCCGTGCACAATGTCCTCCATACTGGGTCTCCGATTCCCCGTCGCCCGCACACACCTCGCAGCAATCACCGCCATCTGTTTCACAGTCGCCGTGAGCTCCGGCGGTTTCAACCTCGTATCGCAAATGGCCATGGCATTGTCATGTTTAATAAGCGGCAACGCCCAATCCAACAAACTAAACGGAGTGAAATCTGCATTCAGCGAAACCGCGCTTCGGCCACTCATAATCTCCAGCAACAGCATGCCAAAGTTGAACACATCCGTCTTCATCGTGATGTGGGAAGGATTGCAGTTGTCGTCCTCAATCCCAACTGAAAATCTTGCGGCGCCTTCGAAGTCTTCTTCCGGGATGGAAGTGAGGTTGCTAGAGCGTCGGGGAGGTGAACTTTCCTGTGCACATCGTGCAAGTCCGAAGTCACCCAGACGCGCATTCCAGTCGCGATCAATGAAGACGTTCATGGATCGAATGTTGCGGTGGATGATTGGCGGTGAGGAAGCGTGCAGAGCACGAATGGCTTTCGCAATTTGAAGCGCGAGTTGGACGCGCATCGGCCAGGACAGGCAAGCTGCACGGTCAATTGTGCCGTGGAGACGGTCATGGAGAGACCCATTCGGCATGTGCTCGACGACGAGAAGCTTCACTTTGCCGTCTTGACTGTGACCGAGGAGGTTCACAAGTCGCCGACTGAAAAGCTTGGACAGGATTTGGGTTTCGTTCTCGAAGGCGTCCTCGTCGTGCCATAGACGGGCACCCGGGGTGGGACGCTTCACGGCGACGACGCGGCCGTCCTTGAGAGTGCCCCTGAAGATCAAACCATGACTGGCTTTCACGATGAGGTTCTCGGAGGAGAAGTTGTTGGTGGCGGATTCCAAGTCCTTGAACTTGAAGAGTTGCAGATTGTTGCATTGTTGCTTTCCAGAAACACAGTGAAAGCGGGTTGGGTTGGGGAATGTTTTTGACGTCGTACTGTTAATCATATAACTTCATCCAGTATCAATTTTTTTTGGGTTTCATTATTTGATTTTCGCAACAATTGAAACGCTCCCTCTTAATATCAATTTGCATAACTTCTAATTTTTTTTTAAGTTAATGTGGGAAGGACAGACAGACAGAGAGACAGACAGAGAGAGACCGTGAGAGCTTCAATCTTAAGTTACTGTAACTTCCGCCCGGCGGGGCGACGGCATGGAGCCATGATTATCTGCTGCTGTATGTACAGTGCCAGTGCCAGTACTGCAACCACGGCAATGAATATGGTGGCTGTACTGGAGATTCTCCTGCTGCAACTCTGCACCTGTGGAGCGCCAGTTTGGAAAAACGACCATGGGCATGGATTGCCAGCCCCTGCTGCTGCAGGGAACGCCGCCCCTAACGGAGGGTGGGAAGGCAAGGCGCAAGGTATGGATGGATCATGGATGCRTAACTTAAGTGGCCCTGTCAATGATACAAATCATGAGTTCAAGCGTGGCGGAGGGGTTGGTCTCCGTGCCCATCATTAGAAGGCGCGCATCTCCTTTTTTTCTCGTATTAAAATTGGGAGTGCATTTATGAATGCGCTTGCTACTGTTTTGCGTTTTTGTTCGTTTCTTTTTGTTGGTTTGTTTTTTTCCGACACAGATGAAAACGGAATTTCATTGCAAAGAAAGAGTAAACTACAGCAGCCATCAGCCAACAAGTGGAGCAAGGTGACACAAGCACGACAGAGGAGTGAAGCAGCAATCTTGCAATTGTTTTGAATTATTTTGAATTGTTTTGAATTGAATTGGTTTTGTTTTCAATCGGCCGGTTATTATTTACGGTAGGAAGCTTGAATGATTTCTACCATCAAGATGACGACTTGAATGACGAGATGAATTGAAGCGATTCGAATTCTTCATGAAATTAGGACCTGCACCACTTGGAACCTATTTGTGGAGGCTGTTTGGAATCATTGCTTGGAATGGGATGTAAATGTAAAATGTAACTTAATGAAATGAAATTGAAAATCCTCACTCTCCAGACCTTTGATTTGTGTTTATTGAAAAGAGTCATTTTATTGCTGGAAAGAATCTGTCGGATTCTTCCATTAATGCGGGGGAAGCTAAGCTACTGTTGTCCAGTTCAAAAGTTGGAGGCTTGGAGGAGTTGGAGGTTGGAGCCCGTTTTCTGAATTGAAGCTCGCAGGCAATGCCGCCATGCCAGAGAAACAGTTGGGTTTTTTTGAATCACACGGCTATGAGTTCAGACTCCAGGGGAATGAATATACTTTTCAGTCATAACTCCTTCGCTTTGTTTTTCTTTGAAATATGACCATGTACAGTAAACTTAACCCTTGAAGTTTTGTGTGTTTCCATCAAAAGGATTTCCACCCACATAAGGTAGAACCACCTGTAACCAACCAAATAAGGAATTTGGACAAATCTGAAGCAATGGAATGCAAGGTAAATATTTTTAGAGGTGTGTTGATAAAAAATGGTGTGGATTGCAAAAACTTTGATAATTTTATCGCATGAATTGAAATTACTGTGAATTTTGAAAGGCAAAAAGTGCTCCAAACCCATAGCCAATCTCTAGACTCTTCCAATTCCGGTCATTCAAAAAACTATTTATCCACTCACTGCTTCGTACTTTTTTTTGCACTACTTTGGAACATGTATAATGAACTTTTAGTTCCAACTTTGAGAAGATGGAAAAAACCCATTCTAGCCTTGGTTGAAAATAAGTCAATCTATGGTTGGTTATGGGGCATTGGTTGGTAATGGGTGGCTCTACCTTACTCAAAATTCCTAAAATTTTCCATTAATTTCCTTGCTTAAAGGTCCACTATGCCATTTATACGGAATTGACCAATTAACAAAATTATAATTATGTTCTACAATGATTTTTAGTAATCCAAAACTTATGATTGAAGGTAGAAAAGTTTAACAAACTTTGTGCTTTAGAAATCAGTTTATAAGTAATTGTACACCATTAACTTTAATCCATTAATCCTCAAATTATCCTATATTTTATATCCTTGTAGGAATATAATATCCTCAATTTAACCACAATTCTCAATTATAGAAACAAAAATTGACTGTTTACAATTTCAAAAGTTATTTTGGATGTATGAGAATTTTTTTCAATAAAACAACACCCCTCAAACTCTATTAACAAGAAATTGGACTCCATTTTTTATTTATTGAGAACATTTTGTAGGTTTGAGGAAAAACATTATTGTTGTATAATGCATTAAAAGAACTTGGTTCTAAGAGTGATCAATTGTTCCTCATAAGAGTAGGTGCTATGACAACTTTGTAAAGTAACTACAACAAAATATGTAAGGCCATACTCGTTATATTGAGTATTTTTGCTAATTTTGAGACAGAATGTTAGTTATTGGAAAATTCATTTAAAAATATAGTTATTGAAATCAAAAATAAATAATGTTCAAATAGTGATTCTATAATGAAATTCTAAAAGTTGGCATTGTTACCTATTTATAAAAAAATACTAGTAACGAGATAAAGCGGTTTATCTTTGAGTCAAAGATAGAAATGAGACTGAGAAAAGTCTCAATATAACAAATATGGCCTTATGTCTAAATAAATAATTGAGTATTATTTCTGATATTAAATTGACCAATTTTGGGTTAGATCTTGTTGGAAGTAAAAAAACATTTTTAGATTCTCTATGTATGAATGTMTTGAACATTGTCGGGTGAATCAACTATGAATTTTCAAATTGCTGAAAACAAGTGTTTGTAAAATCAACCCTAGACATTAGAGAAAATCTAGACTCTCCAGAGGGCTACAAAGAAGTAGCAAAAGGAAATCCAAGATTACATTTTTTCATCCACATATGAACTTTTTCTAGGCTATTGTTGCTCATCAATGGTACACCCAAGAATTAGAGCATGAACATACAAGTATTAGTATTTAAATAGAACATGATTGTGGCATTTACTCTTTTATATTAAAAAAAAAATAGAAAACTAAGATATACTCATTGCAAGTCTTGATATTCTTACAAAGTGAATCTCCTTTTTGTCAAGTGTTTTGTCCTTTGAAAACCTCAATAGGGCTCCAAAAATAGCTTGTCTTGTCAAATCTTGTTAACCTTGGGGGCCAAATTTTCTCTSATGACTCTSAARAATAGTGAGAGTACATATTATCCAAGAATTTGTAGCAAATTCATAAGGTAGACTTTGAACTATTTTGAATCAAGTATGATAGGTCAATCCAATGCTATCAATCACCCAATTTTGACATATACAAGACCCTTTCATTTGTGCAAGTCTCCCACCCAATTTTGTATAGTGTGTAAGTCATTTCATTGGGCAAGCAATTGGCTTGGCAATTGGGTACTATTGTGACATCAAGTTCACAACTATTTAATATGGTTAATGTTCAGAAAGATGTGGTTCAATAAATGTTGGTTTAGGTGGGCTTAAATGTCATTAATTATACTTATTAGAATAAGTTGTAGCTTCAACCAACGAAGTAAGTGCTTTTAGAACACTCATCAAAAGGGATTAGGCTAGTAGTTTTGTACTTTTGAAACTTCTTTAAAATAGTGATGACACCTACCTACTAAYGTTTTTATATCTTTGCACCAAACTTATTTGATAGTTCATATAAACTTTAGCTTTTATCAGTTTAATATGATTCCACTTGTATTTTTATTCAATTTAGTCAATCCTTTCTCTAAAAAATACAAGGCAATGATAAGCACATTGCACAAGATACCAGTAGATTGCAATGATGGTCACAAGTTGTTCGACCTTGTTGATCATTTTCYCTTTACAATATGGAATTGTAATTTCTTTTACAAGACAGTGACATTTCCACAACTTTGGCCAAGGCTCTAATTGCATAGGTTTGTCTAGCATCACAAATCCATGATAATTTTGGGACAAAGCATGGCAAAGTTTTCCGATTGTTCATTGCTTAATTAGGATTGACATTCATGTGGAATTTGGGCCGGTGAAGCCTACTAATCAACAATGGAATGGGAAGCCTCTTTCTTTTGGAGTCCCCATTCTACAACCAATTAGTGGGCTTTACCGGCTTTAACCCCTCCACGCCCAAGGGGCCCAAAAGTGGCCTCACACTCTGGCAGTCCTTTTGGAAGCGCTCTAACTTTTGCATCCAATGTCTGATTTCAATAAAACTTGTTGGAAAAGTTCAATATACTTGTCTAGTTACTATGGTAAAGTTTTCAGATCAATCCAAGAGGTATTGAGTTTGTGAAAGTCATTCGAAGTTTTCGGGTTCAATTTTGGTTGAGCACACTGCATTGTGATGGCTTCAACTTTGGGGGATTGTATCTTTTTCATCAAATGTTTATTTTCAATAAAAATTTATTGTTTTTTTTTTCCGTAAAGGACTAGTTATTGTGGTAAAAGCTTCATGCCAATCCAAGTTCTTTTGAATGTTTGGGAGCAATTCAAAGTTCAAAATCCATTTTTTTTGTATTTCAATGAACTTTGGCGGCGCATAACTTCTTCATATATGATCCTTTTTCAATAATTTTTGTTGGAAAAGTTAAGCTTACTAATCTAGTTTGTGTAATTAAAATTTCATATCCATCCAAGACATTATAAGTGACTGAGAGGCATTTTAGTAGAAGGAGGTATAGCCACAAATGTAATTTTTGGCTACTTTCTTCAGTGTTTTTTGACATTTCAAATCCATTTTGTAGACACAATGAGTCATTTTTATGATATTTTTTTGCACCGAAGGGTTTGTATTTTGGTTTTGAATCACTTTGTAGTTTAATTTTTTTTCATATGAGTTGGTTTAGAAATCAAATCTCACCTTCAAATGTGTTTTTGAGAAGATTTCAGGTAGTTCCCGATGATGCCCTAAGTAGTACGCTTCATCCACTTCTGGATGAGATCATTCATCGCTACAGTAAGTTCTGCAAAGTAAGTAACTCAGACTGGCGGGACTGTCCAAGAAAATGAAACAAAAAACACGTGGGCGGAGGGGAGATACAATTAAGTCAGTAGTAGGCCCACGGGGAATTCATTTATCTAGACTGGAGGTCACGCATATTTTTTTATATAAAAATATAAAAATAAAAGTACTGTATATATATATGAACCAGTCGTCTTGTAGCTTGGGAATCTGGAAATCAGAAATCAGTTGGTGATGAATCCTAGCTCTCTACAATATATCCGTACATTATATATGACTTATAACTTGGTTGGTGGGGGTACGTGTTGGTGAGACATATGATCAGGATGTGCCCAACTGTGCGTACGTGCACTGGGGTTGCTGAATCGAATCGAATGTCACCTTTCCAGTCTCAACCACCAATCCATAGCATGCCACCATCGAATTGATCGTCCGCCCGGATGATCAACGTGGAGCGAGGAGCTAGAATGATCGATCTGTCGATCGATGGAGATTCTCAAGATTCAGGCTGGAGATCCACCACGTTGAAGAGAGGAGATCTCGAACAATCATGTATATATGCCTCCAGGGTCAATTTACTTTGGATATATATTTACATCAAATTTAATTCAGCCCACTTACTTCGGAGATTCACGTACAGTTAATTGACCCATTCGGTGTCAGTGCAGAAATTGCAACGTGAATTTGCAAGTGCAGAGAATTTGTAAAAATATATAATCCGAGGTCTTTGGACTCTCAGCAAGATCAAGACCGTACCGGCCTTAAAGAAAACTGACTTAAAAGAACCAGCTTAGTCGTACGATTGGAAAAATTCACAAATCGTACTTCAATCTTTTTTAAGTGAAGTTAGGCGAAAATTAATCTTTTAAGTTTGGTTGCCTTATTTCAGTCTTGAAGAGCCCCAGTAAGTTATGTGACCCTCATGGACTCATGTGATACCATGTGGCACTTTGATATCATTTGGACAACTGATTTGTATTAATTTATTTGACTTGAAATTGCTCCCAAAGTACAGTAAAGTATACATTTCTAGTTGATCAAAGGACGGAAAAGGGCTAGTATAACCTCCGTCGTTTTGACCATCATTCCAATGATCGAGATAGTGATACATTAGCTTCAAACATTGAACTTGGTACTACATAATTATGTACATAATCCCAGCATTAGATTAGAAATGGAAACGTGAATTGAATGCCATCTTGTGTACGTGGAAAGCGCTTCGCAGCTGAAATTCAATCGCAAATCGAGCTGGCGAAGCTACAGCTACTATCTTCACTTGCCAAGGATGAGACTAAGTATAGACTGTAGCAACGGCGACCTTGGTAATGGCGCAGGCAGGAAGAATCACTGGCAGGGCGACCTCCACGTACAGAGCTAGCTAGCTAGAGGAGATGAAGGGCCACGGACAGACTGACTGGGCGGGCGGGCGGAATGGTCATGTCCTTTGCCTGTTGAACAGAGAGGTGGAGGCACGGAGACAATTAATCACCCCGGGGCCATTCTTCRGGGCAATGGCAACCAAGATCGCACAGGGGTCTAGCTCCTATGCAGTTCCCGGTGTTAAAATTCCCGGTGAGTCTCACTTTTCCCGGTGTTCCCCAGTGTATATACACCGGGAAAAGTGAGACTCACAGGGAATTTTAACACCGGAAACTGCATATGAGACCCCTGTGTCGTACGTAACTGTTAATTAATTATAGGTGTTCCCCAAGATGATTACAAATGTGACTGTCAACTTGAAGTTTTCTTTGAATGAGACAAACTAAGACAACTGTAACTCCTACAGTCTGTAACAGTCTGTTCAATGTGAATCCTCCAACGATCGAATCCCCCAATTGAAAGTACACTCTTCAACATTCTTGATTCAAGGATATTACATAATAATTGACGTTATGTCCGAATGATCACCCTGTGCAAGCTAAGCCCGTCCGGCCGGAAAGTTAGAAACCATACGTCCGGTCATTACCTTCCACGACATCCAGCCTAGCTAGCTTCATCCAATGATTTCCTCATGGAGTGGCTATTGAATGGCCCTCGATCGATCAGTAAGTCTCTGTACGTGATGGTGTGAATAAGAATTGCGTGCAACGCAACGTACAGACAGTACGTATCGTAACTACCTGATAAATTAATCTCCAATTACTCTTAATTTCATATGTGCGATCGATCGATCGATGTGTCGCCAAGCCATTGTGAGTAACAAGATGATCATTTTTTGGTGGGCCGGGGGCGGGCGGATCGATCGATCGACAGCCGCACAATCGATCGATTTTTGAACTCAAGCTAGCTAGCTCGCTCGATCGGCAGTGAGGAATCTTGTTCGGACGCGACATGCCCAGCTGTTGCCCATGTGCAGATCGACCGAGCCTGGCTGCACTTGCTAGCTAGCTCGCTCACTCATTGCTGCGGCGCCATGGGTTCCCCTGATCGATCGACTGCGACATTCATGGTGAATTTCGTTAAATTGGCGGTATTTTTGCCCCCCAAATCACGGTACTCTGTGCCATTTTAGTAGTGAAACGTTGTGCCAATTTAATAGAATGTAGTGCAATTTCAGACATTTTTCGCTGCATTTCAATGAAATGTTGTCCCATTTTACAGTGATATCGCCAATTTAAAGAAATTCACCATATTCATTCATTCATTCGCCTAGCTAGCTGGTGTTTCTGTCTGTCTGTCCCCGCAACTGATCGAATCGCAGAGTGCACATGTATACAAATAGTGCTACTAACGGGACAAGCTAGCTAGCACCGCCTCCGCTACGCGCCGTCGCTTATAGCTAGCTAGCTAGGGTACATGTCGAGTGGGATTTCGAAACTGCCTTATACCGAGAGTGCTGGAATGGATCATGGATTCCGGCCGACTCTGCCATGGGTCCAGTTCATTTCTTGACAACTTCAACGTACTTCCTTGGCCGACATTTGCCTGGACTATAGTAAATTTGCCAATCACCGCACAGACAAAATCCAAATCCTTCTCCACATAAATATATTAGAGACTTGCATGTTTTGAAATTTAGCATGATTATTAAATGTCATGTTAAGATTCACTTACAAAAAAGGAATGTAAAAAGATTTCTTCCTACAAATTTTATAGCAATTTAAGGGCAATGAAGTTGAAATCTAGTTAAAATTTTCTTGCATCCCTTCACCAAACAGTGTGCAGTCATTGAGCAGTGATACAAGATTTGGTTCCGATCACAATTGAATTGGTTGTGGAATTGTGCGGTTAGTGTTTGATAATTGGAAGACCTGTTTTGTTGTGTGCTTTTTGGAACTGTGTGGTAAATGGCCTGAAACTCAGACTGGTACGTCAAAATGAAGTTACATTTGTTCGTTTTTTATCTATCCCTACGTACGTACAATAGCCTGATTCAATCTCATAACACAACTAATGTTATCAACCTGTCCGAATTCATGAATTCATTCAGCTCAATTGTGGCTCGAACTCCAACCAGGCAGTAAAAGCAAACATGACTCAGAGGTACATTTTTCTTTCTTCAATGTACCAACTCTGCACATTTCACGAGGTGACTGCTCGCTTTTGATGACCACTACGTATGTTTCAACTTCGAAAATTTGTAATTAGTAAAATTCCACAAAGGTCCAAAAAAATATAAAACTACTTGGGTTAGATGTCAATTGTATTTTTCTTCCTACAATTATTTATTGGAAATTGTTTCAAGGAGATTAGCTTCCCAGAAAAGTCAATGAGCTCTTAGATGGTTGTCATAAGAGCCTCCTACCTTAGAACCTCTCTAAACCAATACGTCCGGGACCAATCTGACAACAACAAATTAGAGAGGTTTATTGGCTTATAAAGGGTCAATTGTAGTCATAGCCTTTGTAATGGGGCCCAGTCTAGGACCTATTTGACAACATTGGCTTGTAGAAGTTTATTGGCTTATAGAGGACTAACTTACAAGGGTTCTACTGTAATTTAATTTCAACTCATTTGATTCACAAGAAATTCATGTGATGTGAAATATAGTGTAATTTAATTTTAACTTATCTGATTCACAAGAAATTCATGTGATGTGGAATATAGTGTAATTTAATTTTAACTTATTTGATTCACAAGAAATTCATGTGATGTGGAATATAGTGTAGCATATCCAGAAGCACTTGTTGAAACTGGACCAACGGATCAACTAAGGTAATGTACTAATGTCTTTGAATAAACCCAAAGACTGCAGCAAAGGTAATGTACTAACACTCTTCAACAATCAACTAGTTGCATTGTTGTAGGGAAGCGAAAACCCTTGAAACAATTTTCAGAAAATTTTTACAGGAAGGAAAATGGTGTTGACATCAGCACTGACACAAGTCGTTTAAATTTTTTTGGATCTTTGTGGAATTAGTTACAAATTTTTAAAATTGAAATGCAATGGTCACTAAAAGTGCCCACCTCTTGAAATGGACACTCGTGGTACATCGAAGAAATAAAAGTTTACCTTTGAGAGCGGGGTTGCTTTTAGAACAAGGTTGCTTTTATGGTAAAGGGACCTATTACTAACCGGCGTCTCATCATTCACCAATCAATAAGGTGTTGTATTCCCGATAAAGGTTGGAATAGATTTCCATTTTTCCTTGAAATGCGTGTTTTGATTTTTTCAAGGTTTGGACCAATAAGTTCATGCCACATAAGTGAGCAAGAAAATAGGAAGCAATGAGCGGGAAGGTAGTTCTTGAATGATCGGAATTGGATCACTCTAGATATTGATCATGGGTCAAGCCCAACTTTGGCCTTTCAAAATTCATAGTAATTTCGTTGTAAAAGATAAAATTACCAAATGTAGTATATGCAGTCACCAACCTGTGCCATACGAGGACGCACTGAGGGATCCCTGCAAATACAACATGAAGCAGCGTTTAACATGCTGTTCAATTCTCTGGCTGAGAATCGATTTTCAAGGCGTGGATCAATAGGGAGGGTGCCTCTCTCCTCCAGCATGGGTCGAGCCTGCACAAACAATAGCACGTTAGGGTGAACATCAATTGTGGGTTGCTAAGGTGAGAGACCCTATTTGTGCCATTTTGTAGCCACACTGTGTCAATAGWGTACATTGGATAATTCGAAAATGTACACTGTCGATACGTAGCGACACAAATGGGGTCAAGCAGAATGCATTCATAAGAACCCTATAAACGTCATCACTACCCAGGACTAAACTTGCAATCTAATGAGAAAGAAACGCACCATTATTGAATGGCTWCAAGMGRTYAACTAGACTTACCCATTCTGTTAAGCATTGCTCTCCTTTAGGTCGCTTGATATCAATTGCTTTGCGACCCGTTATAAGCTCCAAAAGAACAACACCAAATGAGTAGACGTCTGCCTTGTCTGTGACCTGSCCATGCTGGGTATATTCAGGAGCCAAGTACCTATAATCCAATCCACAACAAGAGAAGAAATCAATGACTTTAGAACAATGCAACACAGTGGAAATAGACAGAAAACTATTGTCGTTTTTTCAAACACAGGAAAACATGAAATTCAAGCGATGAACACGTACCCAAAAGTGCCAATAACCCTCGTCTCCACACCACAATGTCCATCTGGCTGCCATCTYGCAAGTCCAAAGTCTCCAACCTGGATTACTGCAAACACTTCCATAAGCACTYCAAAAACATTTACAAACCACAGTCTAAACAACTACAAACCAAAGTCTCGACATCCCCACTTCAAAAGCGCAGATGATGCGTCTACACATACATACCATGGGTTCAAAGTCATGAGTGAGCAGGATATTGTTGGGACGCAAGTCCCTGTGCACTATGCACCCAACCCGACATTCCTCATGCAAATATCGTAGCGCACGCGCAGCTCCAAGCGCTATTTTGTAGCGTGAACTCCATTCCAAGACGGGCTTCTCATGCTCTCCAGTACCAGAATGACCTGCTAAAAAAATAAGAAATAGTAGGAACAGCAAATCTAGAGTTAGACTGAACTGTGTCTTGGAAGGACAAAAAAAACTTTTATAGACAACATTAGATTCCAGACTTACCATAAAATGAACTTAAAGAGAGTAAGAGCAAATCTAGCATTAGAATGGACTGTGCGTTGAAGAGTAAAAATCCTCAAAAAGACAAATGACATTCCAGACTTACCATAAAGATGGCCGTCTAAAGATCCATTACAAATGAACTCATAAACAAGCAGGCGCCTCTTCCCCTCGATACAAAATCCAATGAGCATCACCACATTCCGATGTTGCGCACAGCTTAAGATTTCSACCTCGGCACAAAACTCCTTATCCCCCTGAGTACTAGCCATCTTGTACTGCTTCACTGCAATGGCCTGTCCSTCTGGGAGAGTGCCCTGATGAACATACCCATAGCCACCCTCTGCAAGAAAGTTTGACCGGGAGAATCCCGCAGTTGCAACCTGCARCTCCCTGTAGCTGAAACTCTGAGGAGGTTTCCCAAAACAAGGAGCCTTATGTTGGCATGAAGAACACARTGGCGGAGGTTCTGGAGCTTCACTCTCAAAGAGCTCCCGCTTGCTAATCCTCTCCAACGACGATGGTGACCCGCTCCGAGAGTTCACTCGGGAGCTTTTTCTTGAACCATCTCCGGACCTTGTCTTCAATGGTGGAGTCTCTTCTGTAGACTGTACAATGTCTATGCTACCTGTTCACACCACGAAAAAAATGTCAGACAGGTGAACTTTGRRCGTTTCACTGCAACAATCTAGAGACTTGTTTGAAATAAAATTTTGCACATTCAGTCTGTGTTAAGCTGAAAAATCTTATTGCGAAAAGCTAAAGGTCCAGATGAAGTGTTTACACACTGACCACCACAAATCAAAGTTCACCTGTATGGTCAATGGAGAATCTAAAGTATTTTAAGGGTTAAKGGAGC
This sequence comes from Pleurozium schreberi, assembly GCA_006891605.1. NCBI lineage: Eukaryota > Viridiplantae > Streptophyta > Bryopsida > Hypnales > Hylocomiaceae > Pleurozium > Pleurozium schreberi. Next base: position 9,550 of record VACF01000277.1, on the reverse strand, counting down.
CTCTATTTCAAGTGACGAGCATGTGAGCRGGATTCATACAAAAACTGGAGGCGACAGTAAGTAAACTCAAAGAGCGTCGAGAGATTCTCCGTAGTACCTGCGGGTGGTTTAGAGTGGTCTGTCGATRCTCYCWTGTTTTCTTGCTTAAATCTGCGCAACACGTTGCTTGTCGAGGAATCCGAGTTCAGCAAATCAGGCACGAGAATTCCATCGTCTATGTCAGGGTAGAAGGCTCTAAAAGAAGCAAAACCCTTTTCAACAACCCCTCCAGTTGCCGTCTCCAAAATGACCCCACGGCTCACAAGCTGGTTTGAAAGAGGATCCAATGCTTTGCATGGTGAACTGTCGGAGCTTGATTTCGATGAAGTGCTCGAATCCTCCAAGGGAGTGAAGGGTGTCATGACTTCCTCCGGGCTACTTAAAAGTGTAATTGATTTCAGATATGGAAAGCTGTTTCTGGACAACGGCGTTAGCTGATTTGCAGCTTCAGTTTTCTCTAAAACGTTTTGGACTGTAGGTTTGGAATGTGGTCGAGACAGCAGAGTTGAAGGCTCAGATGCCTCCGGAGAGTTTTGCTTCAGATTCATTCGCAGTAACTTGGACTCCGAGGGCTTCACAATCACGATGCTGCAGTGCAGGAGGTTCATGCACACCTTCGCTTCTTTCTTCAAATGCCTGCATGGTTCAGTATGGGTGCATCTTAGATCTTACTCTCAATTATTGCTTCTATTTCCAAAATCTTATATTAGATGCCAAAACTCTCTCTGTAGTTGCACATTCCTTCTAAATATCCTCAGAATCAGTCATGTTCAGTTAACACCTCCTAAAACGAGTTCCACGTGTCCAGTTATGAACTTGGATGAGTGCCAATAGCCTATTTCTTCCCTCGACGCAGTGTCACTAGAGAGGGTTCGGTATAAGATAATAAAGAAGAGCTGAAGGTGTACATAGATACAAACAAAAGGGCTGATGAATGCAAATTTGGTGAATGCTAAAGCAACAGCAGTCATCAACTACATTTTCAGGCAGGGCCGTAAGAGAACGCCTTACCTATCAAAAACAACGCAAGAGGCACCTAGTTTCTTCGCCTCTGTAGCCACAGTCTCTTGACCACCAACTTCTTGAACCTTGACGTTGAGGGTAATCTGCAGATACAACATAGRTTCACTATTTTAACAACTTCATCCACTCTCTCAAAGTAAACGCGCTTCACGAAGCCCAGAATTCAAAATTTCAGACCAGCAGTCGCTGGTTCCCTGTGCAGGGAACAGTTTCAGGGAACAGCCCCGAAACAGGCTCTTACGGGGCTGAAAAAACATCTAATGAGCCCTTCTAAAGGCTATCGAAACGAATCAGCCATATGGCCTTGTAACATCACGAATTTTTTTTTTTTTTTTTTAAATTTTTTCATAAAAAATAAATAAAATATTATTGAAAATATGACGTGGCATTAGTATTGCCATGTAAGATTTTTTTTAAATGAAATAAAATAATAATAATAATAAAATTCCATAATAGCACCACAACCTTTTTGAACTCGCATCCTTTTGGAGGGCTCATATTTCTCCTAATACTTGATATCAATTTTGAATCTCACAAGATTCATTACAGGTAATCTGCTAAAGAAAAAAACTTGGAGATCATAAAGAACTATTGGTGGATGGCTTCATAGATGTTCTATGTGTATGGGCCACAATATTCAAAGAGGAGCATCGAATACATGCAAGCAAAGCATAAATATAGGATGGAATCTATCTTGTATTCTATTGAGAAATTGGCCCATTCGATGGAAATTAATGATATGGAGATTGAATACGACTATGAGGTAATCAAAAATACATTGACAATAAGGTACTTTGTTAGAAAATTGGATAAACACATTGAGCTTGATCAGAAGAAGTGACCGACGTGTGGATAGGTGGTGAATTTGCTGATGGATAACCATGGTTGACTAAGCCCTCTCCAAAGGAGCTTCCTGCACTAATGTTTTTTTAGTAAGACATGATGTTATTATATTAGCACAAATGTGAATTTAGGCTACATTGCATGCCTCCAAATTTTAAAGAGTGATGTAATATATTAACCATTTTTTATATGATGTGCCATTTAAAAAAAATATTGAATATTCCAAGTGCAAGGTGTTAAGGTCCATGTATTAAATCTCGAATTTGAATTCTCCTGTGCAAATATTTGTAACTTTTGTCTCGACTTTTGTCAAGCAATTTACTCTAATTTGTTTGTTTCTATACTATTGCGTGAGAAAGTTCACAAAATGAAGTTGAATTTTATTCTGCAAAGGACCAAAAGTCCTATTAGGAGACTCTAGGAAGTTCAAGTAGGTACCTATACTCTCAATTTCATCGTGATTTTTTGAAACCTTTTTTGACAGTTGAAAAAACATATATTCCCACAAAAAATACATCATCTTTGTGTGAATGTGTTTTTGCAATTGGTGTCCCAAATTAAAAGTTATGCGACCCAATCTTAGCCAAAAATAGAGGTTGGCAAGTAGCACCAAAATCACGAAAAGTCAAAATTCAATTTTTCGATTTTTTTCCCTCAAATCTTATATTTTTGTCTACATTTGAAACTTGAACTCATTTTATTTGGACTAGTGATGAGAAAGTTATGACCAATCTTGTTTTTTGGGCACTCTAAGCATCTTCTTGAAAAAAGAACTAATAGGATTCATTATTGAATGCAATTTTCACAAATTTTTGAAAAAAATTGTTTAATAGGGTTAAGTTTGCTTGCTAGAACAATTTCACCGCTGAAATTATTGTGTTTAATTCCATCTTAGAGATATTAACAATTTAATTTATTCTTCAATCTTGGATCTATTTCTATTTAATAATTGCTTGAAGAATGAAATTCAAATGTGCTTTTTTGGAATTTTTTTACTAGGCTTTCAACTCAATTTTTCAACATGAAATTTTTTTAATTCATAGTCTATATTGCAAAAAAATTCCACAAATGGCAGTCAAACTTGTTAGAAATTGCAATCCAAAATTCAAAAATATTTTTTTTCCAACTTTGAATGCTTATATTTTCCAATTTGTACAATCAAACTTCATGAAATTTTAAAACAAGATCTTTTGATTAGATTCTAAGAAAATATTTTTTTTGTTTTCTTGGATCAACACATCTAGAATGACAAGTTTTGAATGTAATACAAGAGGTAACCCCTACTTGTTGTCACTCCTACCCACAATTTATCCTAACACAGTTATCATGTATCCAAAGTCACCTTTCTTCATCAAATCCACAAGCACACCTAAATGTGGCATGCGGACGCCACTTGGCATCCATGTAGCCTAAGTAAAACAAGAGTAATTTTTCGGAAAGTCAAAGAAAATTCGACTTTATTGGATGCTTTGAGGGCTCTACTAAACATCTTGTGATGTCTAGTTGTTGTAGTGTCGCCAAGTTTGGGAAAACAACCCTACTTTGAACATGCCAAAATACACTATATGGTAATATGTGATCATGCATCTATAGAAAAATAAAAAATATCCAAATGGAGCAATATTGAACAACTTTCACCATAAATTTCTTTAAGCACATTCCTATAAAAATTGGATGACAAAATACTATTTCTTGTCCTATTGTCCATAACAAAATCTTCCATTACTTGATGCAGCATTTCAAAGTTGATCCTAGAAGGCCATTAACCTATGACCACAATGGTCACTCAAAAGTGATACAATTTTTGAACCAATACACACATTCTTGATTTCTATAGTGATTTAGAACGTCATAAATCAATCACTTTCTAATGCAATATATTTATAGGATTAAAACACAAGTAAACAAATTGGATTGGGGGCCCTTCATTAGTTTGCTTGCATTACTTAATTATTTGATATAGGTTAAAAAATTTAATTTATTTGCCAATTAAAATTTATGTTTGTTTCTTCAAAATCATGGCCGTGGAACAATTGCAAGTCAAAAGAAAAAGAGATATATTATTGGCATTGTAGAAGCTTATAACAACTTGATAGTCACATAGAAGACCAAAAACTTCAATTCCAACAATTAAAATTTCCAAAATATAAATCAACATCATCAAATTATCAATGGACTCTTTCATATTTAATACACGCAATCTTGCATCTTTGGCATTATAATGAATAGTATGTAGGCATACCACTGATAGGTGGGACTTTTGCAGAATGGGAGTCTACATCTAGATTTGTTTCTAATATTATTTTGTAATGATGTCACGTATGTTGAATATTATAATATATTGTAATTGTTATTTCCAAATTTTAGTGTACAATGTGGATATTTTTGAATTGTATTTTGATGATACAAAATTGTTTTGTTTGCAAATGTTGGGTGCACTTATCTTTTCTTGATGATTAATTTAGAACTTTTCTAAAGATGTTGATGCCATTTGCTCTATATTGTGTTAGTTTCTTATTATAAATGGTCCAAGTTCAAATCCTAGTAGACTCGTTTGAACATCGTTGACTTTGGAGGAGACATGCCACTCTATGTGAGAATGCAGGAAGGAAGTTTGAATAAGTCCTTTCAAATGGATCCACCTGCCAATCTAAGAAATAGAATGTATGCTAGATAAATTGGAGGTTTGTGCTACTAAATTTTTTATTAGAAAAATTAATAACTATCTTGACACAATAAATTCTCAATTTATTGGAATGTCAATTTAATGACCACTTATCATATTCTAAATTTAAAGTTGTTATTACGATGAGACTTCAAATTGTCTCATTTTAATGAATATGACCTTCCAAGGTAACACTATGCATTTTCACTTATCTAGAATCAAATTCACTACTTGTTGCGATGCACTTTGAAAATACCAAAATTAGTGAAAAGCATAAGAATGCTTGCACCTATCTTTTGAAACTCATTTGTTCATTAGAAAGATGCATGAGAATGAGTGAAATCAATGTTTGTTCATGAATTTCATTGTTAGCACTTACTTGGTGAAAGTTGTGTTGATTGAAGCAACTTAGTCAATCACCACATGATCACGTAATAATTTACAAACGGATGTTCGCATTAAGATAGAAACACCCAAAAGCATTCATGTTCCCATTATTGTACCTTAGACTACCTCTAAATGTGTCCCTAGACTTTACTTAGTGTATCTTCTATATGCTTAATTTTGATTCAATGATGCATTTGAAGGACACATACTTAACTCTAATTCACTGACTACTGATTTCTATAGATTTCAGTTTAGGGTACACTTGTGTGATTGTTTCATGGCTCTAGGGAGCCCTCACTTTGAAAAATCATAGAAATTACATATCACATTCGAAAAAACTAATTTCTTTTTTTTAATATTCATGATTTTCACTTGTTATAACTACAAAGAATATTACTTTTAGAAAAAGCTGCCTTCATCTATGTTGAATTGCTTATATTGCTTATATTGATGGTTTTGGGTGTTTCCACCGTACCTCTTGAATGTGTTGTTCCAAGCAACTTAGTTAACTTCCAAACTCATCTGACTTGCTCGTGGGGGACGTTAAATTAATTTCGTACTTGTTTATGAGATTGTTACCATGTAAAGTAGTCTGCTCTTAAAGCGCCCATGATCTAAAAACAAGATATCTAAGCAATGTACATTTCAGGAGGTGGTTGCTTTTAGTGACCACTGCATTACAACTTCAAAAATTTGTAACTAATTCCTTGAGGGTCCGAAAAATATGAAACCACTTGGGATAGTGCCAATTCCTTTTTTCTTCCTATGAAAATTTACTGAAAATTGTTTCAAAGAGTTTAGCTTCCCTAAAAACGCAATTAGCTCTTAACCCCTAAAAGACGGACCTATAACCAGTGATTGAGAGCCTTGGTGCTCATCACTCAATTTGTTACCATTTTGGAAATAGATATGTGTGAAAAATTTTATGTTTATTTTTCAGAGATGATATTNAAAGAATAGTGCTAGAGCATGGTGCCCAAAACCTATATTGGCACTAACTTGGTGCAAATGTAGGCCTTGGACACCACTTTCTAACAATATTCCTTAGTGCCCCAAGACCACCATTTTGCTAGTGTACTACTTCCCAAGCCCCAACTTTCTAAGTCATGATTCCAAGCCCAATCCAAACTTCTTGGGATTGAGGATTGTGAATAAAAAAACAAGAAGTATGGCGACTTGGGACTTTATGGTGTGAGGGACAAATTCCAACTCTAATGACTAACTTATCTCATGTATAGTATTTTTGTACAAATATGTGCCCCTAAAATAGGTCAAGAAGTCAAAACCTTGTTTTTAGAGCACTTTTAGCATTAAATTAGCTCTGGACAAATTTATATAAAGTTTCAATTAATAATGGTTTATTTTTCATTTTCTCTATATTTTACGTTCAAACCAATACCTAGGACTGACATGGCTAAGGTGGGTCACTATTTTTGCTAAGTTAGGGACATTTCATACTACTTTCCAAGTCCCAAGTTCCACTCAATTTTCAAAACCTAATTGATGGAGAGTTAAAAATTGGAATCTAGGACTTTGCAATATTTCCAAATCCCAAGTTCCTCATCACTTCAAAACACCTCTATGCAACACTTTGGGAAGTTTAGGTGCTAAGGAAGTGAGTCTTGGAGGTCAACTTGGATCTAACCAAAATCAAAARCCAACTCAAACTACAAGTCCCAACAATTTTTTTGAATATGAATAGAAGAAAAAAATGTCATATAAGGAATCCCAATGGTCTAAATTTTTATCCCTACATGTCCAATGCAAATTTGATGCTAAATTGAATTTATGACTTATTCTCATTCTGGAGGCACTTAATTCTTTTATAATATAATACAAAACAAAGGGTAAATTACTGCTTGAAATTTACTGGTCTCTGCAAAGGGTAACTTACTGCTTGAAATTCACTGGTCTTGGCACAACAGTTGTGTGGACTGAGTTAATATAAACCATAAACATAGATGGCAATGAAAATGACAAATTTCACAATGAATGGTACAATTAAATGTTCAGGTGCATGTCCACATCCACTGTCAAGACTATKCTCCACTACTGTAATTATATGATGGTTGCAATTAGGTGCAATAATTTCAGACTCATTGTTCATACACTGCAGCACTTCATGTTCCACCTACTAGACAAGCAGTTAGGACTTAGAAGGAATATCTTTTTTTTTTTTGTAAAATTCCTATTTAGCGTCAAGAAAATCAATTCCTGTCTTCACATGAATGATGGTGATTGAATAATAATTTTTGAAAGAATTTTTTTTTTTTTTTTTTTTTGTCAGTGATGAATAAACAATAAGCAAATATGAAAATGAAAAATGTTATCCATCTAAAATTAGATACAACACTTTTGCAAGCCAAAGAAATTTTCGGACATTTAGCCCTTAAAAGACAAATTGGTGACCGTGGAATCACTAGTTTAAAATAATCCAAAAGTACTCATTGGAAATCAAAGTATTGTAGAAGATTTCCTCTTCCACACAAAATTTCAAGAATCACTACTAGAAAATGATGTCCAAATCTACAAAAAATGAACAATTTTTTGTTAATTTGGGCACTGTATATATTGACCGTTTTCACAAGCTTTTGTTGATTTTGTACGAGGTAGTAAAATGGTTATCATTTTTTGTTAATTTTGGTAGTACAACGTCCAAATCAACAAAACACTCAACACTTTTTTGTTTATTTAGAGTTACAAAACTTGTAAACAAGTTTTTGTCATTTGGGCAATGTTTAAATTCCCACGGTTCAATTCTATGTACAATTTTCATTCAATTTTTAACTTAATCATTCACAATTATGTGTTTTTGGAACTCAACAGACTTTGGTGGCCGTTTTGGAATAGTAAAATACGTTTTTTGAAAAAACTTTGAACTGAGAAAAGTTAGGAAATTAAGCTAACTTTCACCTCCAAAAATCCGTTTTAGAATTGAAGTCTCCAATCAAAAGTTATGAGCAAAATTCAGAGCGGGGTTGAAATGAACTTTTTTGTTGACATTTTTAAGCACCCTCTCTGAATTTTGTCCATAACTTTTACTAGAAGACTTCAAATCTCAAATGGATTTTTGGAGGTAAAAGTTAGCTTAATTTCCTAACTTTTTTTAGTCCAAAGTTTTTTCAAAAAACGTATTTTACTATTTCAAAACGGCCACCAAAGTCTGCTGTTTTTACAAAACAAAAGAATACATATGCAATAACAATATAAATGCAATACATATTCCACACGTGTCATGGACACTACCAAGTGGCTTAGTGGTGAGGAGTTGTAGCCCACAACCTCGAGGTCGAGGGGTCGAATCCTCTTGGAGGGGTGGCTTGCCTGTGGGGGAGGGGTGGCTTGCCTATGGGATGGGCTGCCATTTTCTTTTTTTTAAAGTTATTATAAAAAGAAAAAATAATAATAATTAGGCCAAATCAACAAAAAAATCAACAATTTTTTCTTTTTTTTAAAGTTCATTGACAATCTTGTCCACTTCCTCTAATTAATACTCGCTTACCTCCTAAAAAGACCAAGCTCCATTTTTTTGAGCAACATAGAAATTTTGGGCAGCTCACCACAAATGGAGTTTTTATTAATTTTCTTTGAAAATTTTAGACATGTGGACAAAGTATCTTTAGTAAAGGTCCAACAATTTTCATAACTTTTGAGTATTTGCATTAATTTAATAATTATTTGCATGATGTATTAATTTTTTCTCAACTCGGGCAGTCTAGGCAAATAAAAAAATCATTTTTTCTTAGAAACTAAGATTTGAAATTGGTTTTCTAGACTTATATATATGTGGAAAGCTTTCAATGTCAAGCATTCCATTTTGATTAATGAGATGAAAGTCATGAGGAGTTTTAGTTTGTGGGTAGTTGTGGATTTTGTACTCTAAAATAAACTTCAAAGTCCTCTATTTAACTCAATATTTGAAATTTTGAAAAAAATTAAAAAATATTGTTTATTACAACATTAAAACCATTGGGATTGGCATTTTTCAATTTCATAAAAATAATTATTAACATGTTAGTTTTTAAAATCATTTTCTACTTCTTCGTACTTATTATTTTTTTCCTATATATTGTATAGTTCCAAATGATCTAAAATTTCTCAAGCATGTAGCCAACTTACCTCAAAAAATGAATCCAAAGACTAGATACACTATTTTGGACATTTTTCATACAAATGTGAGCTTGAAAAGTGAAGCTGCCCAATTTTTTGCAGGTCCAAATAAAGATTTTGGTTAATTCAAACATTGAATAATATCTTGCATTCCATGCGATAGAAATTTCTGAAATTTTTTCCACATCTTCTCAAACCAGTGTACTACAAGATCCTATAGTTCCATGTGGCAAGAAATGCTATTTTTCTCCAAAGTTTGGTATTTATATTAGAAATGGCAGTTTTTGAGCATTTTTATGAAAACACATTCAGGGAACTTTATGAGTTCAAAACAATTACCAAGGTCAGATCCACCCATCATGCAGAATAAGCCAACATCTCAATTGCTACTAAGATAGGCAAACCCAATACCAACCATTGACCTAATACCACTCAAATGTAGGATCCTTGTTGATTCTAGAATGAGAATCCATGACATAAGTA
>VACF01000276.1:0-67545 GCA_006891605.1 Pleurozium schreberi | reverse complement strand
CTAGTAGTAAGAATTCTAAGTACAACCTGAACTATTTATTTCAGACATTGAGACTTACGAAGAACAAGTAGTAAGTCAGAAGCTTTATTAATACAGCCAGCTACGGCGAGCTGGAAAGTAACAAGGAATGAGACAAGGTCTAAAGCCTAACCCGCCAGGTAATGGAACTTCCACATTGAGGGCTGCCTGATAACTGTCGCTTATGCTAGTATTGACATCCTTCACAGAGCTCGAACTTTCTGAATTATCAAACCTTTCGGCATCTGCAGAAATTTTAGAAAAAGAGTACACATTTATGCAATAGCCTTATTTTCTACACCAGAAGTACAAGCTATCTATGCAGGACATTGAAGCCCTACATTACACTTCGATTAAGGGGACACACCTAGCTCTTGTATGTCCTTGAGAGAGATTTTAGAAATATCCGATCTAACGAGTTGGGGCCCAGCCTCCAGCAGCTTCTCCTCACTAAGAGTTGTTGTCACCGAAATACATCTGCAGCAAAGTGGAAGTGGYTAGATAAGAACAGCCTCTGGAAAGAATGTACAGATTACAACTCTGAAAAAATAGRAATTTGAACCAACATCATAAGCAACTAGAGGTGAGGTAAAAAGCTTAGGATCATGGCATTCATGATGCATTTGAGGTAACAAGTGTCCGACCCCCTCAGAGAGACAACTCGAAACCTTGTTATCTCAAACATTTTACGCATGCCATATACAAGCCATATAAGCACCACCGCTTCAATCTCATTAGTGTTACTTAAACTAGTGTTAGGTCGACATGGAACAAATGAAATAAAAAACTTAAACAAAATGAACCCAATCAAGGTGTAGRAWTTCTTGATATCTCRTTGCTTCAAYTTGCGGRCCTTAGACTRATATACCGGTTCACTCATAAAAMGTACMGAAATCCATTGAAATCGTCCAGCAGAAAGTAAAAAGWAAAYTGSAACCAAGCATGGYCGGGACAATTGACAATTCGTACCTCATGCCGGCAGCCCTGGCCGCCTGTACTCCTGCAAGCGCATCTTCAATCACCACACACTGAAACCAAAAATTTCAGTTGCTTGAACRTGGAGGTGTTCCAGGTTTGAATTTGAAAGAGACACTGCTGTGGAATCTTAATCAACGCAAAACCAAATGGYATTGAATAGTTACCTCATCTGGTGTCAGACCCAGACTCTTGGCAGCTGCAAAGAAAATGTCCGGAGCAGGCTTCAGGTTTTCAAACAGGTCTGCCGAGATGATTGAATCGAAACTGAAAGTCACACTGTTAGAAAAYAGCAAAGCATAGCAGCGAGGACAAAAACACTTGTCAATCTCTACAGTTGTCTTCAAGTCCCTCCCCAGTGGGATTCTTCTGTTATACTTTGATCTTCTAAAATATCTGTACTTGAATTGATAATTCAATGGGGTATATCCTACCCTTCTAGAATAATAGAACCCCTAAACCTTAACTTTAAAATCAATTCCAATATTAGACATAAACAACATGAGATCAGGAGATACGAAGGTTCATCTAAAGTTAAATAATCCATAGTAAATTACAATCGAAAAGAAGGTTCAATTTTAAACCCCCCAGAGTTATTAGAGCTTCCCCAATCCATTTTGGGAGAAGGATTTTTGCAAACAGAGGATGAATCTCAAATTTTGGCAGAGTTTTGAGTTTCATCGTCAATAAGATAGGAAGGTATGCCAATCAACAATTCCGACAGCAAAAAGCAGATTCTACAATTGAACGGAAGGGAAGTAGATGACGACATACTTGGACTGTGGGAAGCCTGCAGCTGCGAGATTGGCGTCCACCTTCACTCTATCCGCGCTTGAGGCCACGGCAAGCTTCAAGCCAGCCTCCTTACACTGCCATCACATATCACGGGTTTGTCAACATAGAATCAAAAGGATTTAGGGATCCAAAATTAAGGGTGAACAAAAGCCCCGCACTTGCCTGGAGGATGAGTTCCAGGGCCCCGGGATACCCTAATCCGGAGTTCGGTGTGGCGAACTGCGACAAACACAACAACAACCAGCATTAACCAATGAACCCCGTCTCCATTTGCCGCTGGAAAAATCTCTTCGAAGATTGCATCTCAAACTTCCCAGAATGGAAAAACGAGCTCAGTCCCTTCAGCAACCAAAGCACCTGCTGCCACGAAAACTGTATCTAAGGCCTCGATCTCGAAACCAGCTTCGGCTTCTTCAACACCGTCGGTATTTCAGAAAGCACCGACCTCCAAACCATCAATTTCTGTGAAGCCCAAGTCTCTCATTGATGATGGATCCGCTGGCGCTTTCCCCACTGGAAAAGTGTCGCCGTTTGCAGCCGATAGACTGAAGTCTCAAATGTCATCTCCTCCTAGCCAATATAATCGGACCAGTTCAGGGCGGACAATGATCAATTCCGGAAAGCAGGTGATAAATCTTGCTTGAGAGGGGGGTCGGTTAGGCGCGAAATTGTTATGCGTAGACTTATGATTCTAGTTCTCGAATTTATTAGGTTATATTTTATTTTTATTTTCATGGAGTTGCCGGTTGAATAACCGTGGGCAGTTTGATTTGTGCTTTTTATTTTGCGATGAATCTCTTGTAGGTTTGGGTAAAGATGAATACAAACAAGTGCTTACACCCAAAATAAACTCCTTGGTCCTGAAGGGGTTAACGTTTTTTTGCCTCTAAAACAAATTGGTGATGTCTAGAATACCAGTTTGCAATGTATTTTGTGCTGCTGAGTAGCATGCTGTCATGGCACGACTAGATATGCCTAGCAGAAATTCTAAGAATATGTTAATTTTGATTAAATACTCTGTCGCTACAGTCGTTCCCAGTTGCGTCTGTTTGATGCAGAGAGGTTGTGAGTACATAGATGCGCTGCTTCTTTTCTGTTACAAAATGTCTCATTCTTAACCTTGAGTGTTTGATGTGTCTTTTCAATGCAGGTTCTTGACGCTTTTAAGCAGGGAGAGAAGGATGGGAAGACAACTAAATTTGGGCAACCCATTGTACCCAAGAACATTTTTGATGATGTGAGGCAGACCCAGGAGGAGAAGGATGCTGATAAGTTTTCGTTTAGTTTGAAACCAGGTGACATATTCTTAGTTTTTTCCTTTTTGCTAATTATAGGGCTAATGTTAGGTACTGCGTTTATTGTATGGAAAGTGGGTGCTATCCACTACAATGAGTAGTTTTGTTTTAATTCATTTTGTCTTGGAAGGGAGAACGGTTGTAGAGACGAGGAGAAAATATTTGCTGCGGAACTTGAATATTTTTGACAGTAGGCATGAGTTGGGTATCCCTCGTCATCTCTTTTGCCTTGATTTCTATTCCTCAATTAGAGGATTACTCTTCTCTGCATAGATACTRCAACTCAATCTCTGCTGAGGCGATGGTACCAATAGTGACTTTGTGTAGTGCCCATGAAAATTAGCTATTCCGTTGGTCTGTCTTCAACTTGAAATCATTACAGGGCTTAAGTTCTAAGTTTTTTCTGCACCTGTACACTGACGGTAATCAATTATAAAATTTTGCCGCAAGCTAGGTTTAAGTCTAAAATTCATTTTGCAATCTTTTGCAGTGTTCTATAATACATCTTTTGTAATTCTTAAAAATTGTACAGATCCTGTTTCACCGTGTTATACGTCTCTGTTTCACTCTCTCCTCTGCAGTCTATGTTTTAGCTGAATCTCAGATTCTGGTGATGCTGCATTTTAAATACATATTYTGGTAGATGAACAGTGTGCTTTGGGGTGATGTTTTGTCCAAACAAACTTTTTAGTCAATATTACACCTGAATGTTTCACCCCTAAGTGCCCCAGGTGACTAAAGGTTTGGAAGTCCAATGTCCAAATTTAATAAAATCTTGTTGGTAAATTTGGGGTCTTTCTTCTAGTTTGTGTTATAAAATTTTCAAATCAGTCCAAGATGAACTGATTTTTTGGGAGCCATTCAAAGTTCATGGGTCCCATTTCAGTTCACCGAATTACATTTTGTTGGCTGCAACTTTGCAGGCTTGAATCTCCTTCATCCGATATTCATTTTCAATAAAATTACCGTGCTAAAATTTTCATGCCAATCCAAGTTGTTTTGAATGTTTGGGAGTCATTTGATATTCAAAGTTTGGATATTTTTGGATTACAGTGAACTTCTTCAACAGACTATTTCTTCTTCATACAATGTTCATTTCCAATAATTACTAAGTGGGAAAGTTGCGTATACTAGTCTAGTTTGTGTGGTTAACGCCCAAGGTCCAACTATGCTTGAAAGCATCCTCCCTTTGCAAGTGTTAGAAGTTTCACTTTCAGTTAGTTATGAAGATCTCAACCGTACAATATTGTAGTGTGCATGTAGATGTTGTGGAACAAATTTGGGGTCATTTGACCATATAGATTGAAATATTATAATGTTTTAGTGTTAAAAAAGGTGCTGAAATTTTCTTAAAAACACATTTGGAGGTGACATTTGATTTCTAAACTAACTCAAATGAAAAAAGTTTAAACTATGAAGTGATGCAAAACTAGAATATAAACACTTTGGAGAAAAAAAATATCATAAAAATTACTCATTGTGTCTGCAAAATGGATTTGAAATGTCAAAAAACAGTGAAAAAAGTAGCAAAATATTACATTTGTGGCTGAACCTCCTTCTATTAAAATGCCTCTCAGTCATTCATAACGTCTTGGGTGGATATGAAATTTTACCACACAAACTAGATTAGTAAGTGCACCTTTTCCAACAAAAATTATTGAAAAAGAATAATATACAAAGAAACTACAAGCCACTAAAGTTCACTAAAATGCAAGGATTTTTAGATTTTGAACTTTGAATTGCTCGCAAACATTCAATATAACTTGGATTGGCATGAAATTTTTATCACAATAACTAGACCCTTATAGTAAAAAAACCCAAGAAATTTTATTGAAAAAAACATTTGATGAAAAAGATGCAATCCCCCGAAGTTGCAACCATCACAATGCAGTGTCTTGAACCTAAATTGAACCTTAGAACTTCAAATGACTTTCACAAACTCAATACGTCTTGGATTTATCTGAAAATTTCACCATAGAAATTAGACTAGTATGCACAACTTTAAACAAGTTTTTATTGAAATGAGACATTAGATGCAAATGTTAGAGTGCTTCAAAGTGGACTGCCAGATTGTGTGATGATACTTTTCATCCCTTGGGGTTACAGCAACAAAGATATTCAGGATAGGAGTTTTTTTTGGATTTCAATACAACATTCACGCATGACACGATTAATGGACAGCTTCATATGAAATTAACTTGATGTCTAACTTATTCTCCTTCAAGGTCGTTTGTTTTTGCATGTAAATGCGATTTTGACTTAAATTTGAAACACTTCCTGATGTTTGTGGATTGGGCACCCAATTGTCTTTCAAGGGAAGGATCAAACGTCTTGTACTGCTCTGTACAGTGAGGGTCAATCAGTTGCAATTTTCCAGGGAAGTCTTGAGGAGAAGCTGCATAAAGTTGAGGTCCCCTCCCAAATTGTGTTGACATATAAAAATAAGCATGCATGCCATTTTATTCACTATGAAGATTCCTTCTCCATGACAGCAAACTTTAAAGCCCTGGAGGACAATTTATCAGCTTTTGACCACCGACTCTTGTAACATTTAGTAGCAGCACTGCTAACTGCCTTCCCCCATGAAATGATGTGGAATATTCCACACCATATCAGTAGCTATGAGGCCACATGTCGAATTTGTTAGAATGTCAGCAAGAAAGGAAGTGGGTTGAAACTAATGCACACTAATGGAGGGCCATTAGTAATTTAGTTTGTTTTGCAAGTAGTTCTCTCGCACCAAAAAGTAGTTGACAAGTAGCCCCATCAACATTTTCTAAAGCATGGTATGTGTTTAGTGGTGTCAGGTTACCATGCATTCAAATTTGGCCCTCCAGATTTGGATGGATGATGTTGAAGAAAGGAAAAGGCAGGTTGACTAAAGACTACTGAATGTTATGTAGCTTAGTGAGTTGATTGTTTATTGTTTTGTTTTTAAGAAAAACCCGGAGTGTTTTCAATTCATGCAATTTAATTGATGTACAAAATTCTTATATTTTTTGCTAGTAGAAATATAATTTTTTTCTATCTATTTTCTATTTTTTCAATAAATTTGAAGGAAAAATAAAATTATTGTGATTTTTTAAAGCTAAAGGTGGAAATAAAATTATATCAATTACAATATATATTAGAATAATCTGTAATTTTTACTGTAAATGAAGAGTGAAATGAGAAACATAAACTTATAGTTGAATTTCAAAATATATTTAAAGAAAAGAAAATATGAATGAAAAGCACACCATATTGTGTTATTTRGATTTTAACACATGGAGCTTTCAACTACAATAACTTTTTCAATTTCTGACATTTTTCAAAAATTTAAAATGGAATAGAAACAAAACTTGTCAAGCTTTGTTTTCTTAGTCAAAATCAAATTCCAAAAACAATTATTTTAAAAGTTATGACCAAGGTTGACCAAGGCGCATCCACTTTTTGGATGCTTGTGCGTTTAAGGGCTAGCCGACCAGGACGTTTTTTGTCAGATGGATGACAAAGAATCCTTCTAGTAGGATAAAAGTCCAACTATTCATCCTTCAAATTGTGTTGAGAGAAGGGGAGGTCTTCTACAGTAGTTTGACTTCCAATGAGTGCTTTTGTAATATTTTAAGCTTATGATTCACATAGTCGTCCTTAAAGGGTTAAGTGTAATCCCATTCTTCCAACCTATAAAGAAGAAACTGCAATGGTTGAACCTTAGAACACCAAGTTGGTCACTATGGAAATCATCCTTTTTGGTAGTTGTTGTGTGAATCATCTACTTAAAGAAAAATCCAAGTGCATCCATTGGAGGTCAAATTATTGTGCCACACCTTCCCTTTCCACAAAAAAGTCCGAAGATGAACATCTACACTTACATCTTACATGAAAAGATTCTTTATCATCCACCAAACACTTAGTGTCAGTTTACAATAGTGGTACAAGGTTAAATCTAAAAGGACAACCTATGACCATAATTTCAAACTTCAAAATCCTATGCTTTGTATGCTTCCATTTTGCAACTATATACGAATGAAATTTCTTATGTTTATTTCTCAAATACACAATCACATGTCTTCTACAAATTACAAAAAAAAAATTGGTGAAAATTTAAAATTAATGTGAAATTTTGAATAAATAGTGAATAAAATTAATATCAAATACAAAAGTATGCTTAGAAAAAATGATTTTTTCTCTACAAGTGTATGTTATTATGTAGAAGTGTAGATCATTACATAACATTTAGTAGCCTTGAGAGAGTCTGCCTTTTCCTTTCCACAGTTGTCATCAACCAAATTCTTCCACACATAATTAACAAAAGCTTCTGTCAGAACTGGAATAGTGGCAGTAACTTATATTTATGGTGTGCTTCAATTTTTTTTTCTAGTTTTAAGACCAAAAATGCAAATCAACAAAGTGGGATTTATGGTAGAGGGCCCCGTAATCAATCAAATAAGCAATTATGGACAAGATCTAGGGTAGTGTTAGGCAAAGCAAATATTTTTAGAGGTGCATTGACAGAAATGATGGAAATTGCAAAAAAATTGGTAATTTATCTCATGCAATGAAATTATTATGAATTCTGAAAGGCTAAAGTTGGGCTTGACCCATGATCAACATCTAGAGTCATCCAATTCTGATCATTCAAGAACTATTTTCCCGCTCATTGCTTCCTACTTTCTTGCTCACTTATGTGTCATGAACTTATTGGTCTAAACCTTGAAAAAATAAAAAACATGCACTCCAAGGAAAAAATGGAAATCTACTCTAGTCTTTGTCGTAAGTACAACACCCTATTGATTGGTAATGGGTCTCTCTTCCATAGTTCAATGAGATCAATGTTTTCATCATCTAATTTTCCTTCACTTTGATAAGGAAGCCATCCATGATTGGTGTTTAGCAATGAGAAGCCAACTCTTTATATACATATGGGGTATTAGGAGGTAGAACAAACATTGTGGGATGTGTAAATTAGAATTAGTAGGAACATAGTTAAGTCAAATTAAAGCAGAAGTTGTATTTGAAGTAGAATTTCAAACCTCATTTAGGCGTAGTAGAATAACTTTCTTGAGGAAGCTTAGAACTAAAAAATAGTTGGTAAATTAAGTTAAGTTTCATCTCCAAAAATCCAATTGATATTTCAAACCTCCAATCAAAAGTTATGGACAAATTTCAAAGAGGGGGTGGAAAAATTTCAAAGAAATTGTCCATTTAAATGGACCTTCTATAGTTATTGAGTGGATTCATAAAAAATAATTATTTATTGCAAGAGCCAATCATTCTCTTTGATTTCTTCATTTTTCTCTAGAAGTCGCAAGTGAAAACTTTATGGAAGACCTAAGGTCATAAATAGGGATTTATGATTCATCCTTTTGGAAATTCATTAGTAATTTGAAAATGCTAAAAAAAATATGAAACCACTTGTGTTACAATCAAAGTCTATTTTTCTTTGTCTAGAATATAAGCTAAAAATATTCTTATCAAAGAAAAAACTTGAAAAACACAGACCAACCCTTAGATGAGCAGTTTATGAGCTTCCTACCTTATTGAGAAGAAGAAGCTCCTCATAATTGAAGATTTTTGCAATCCTATTGGAAAGTCCCTAGTCACATGTGACCAACAACACCTACCTAACAAGATTCACCTAGTGGAATCTAATTACTAAAATCGTCACTGTAGCCATTCATAACATTGTATAATCAAGCAACGGTCTTCCCCATGTTGGAAGGTTTTCCTGCTTTGTTAGATGCTTGG
Source organism: Pleurozium schreberi (assembly GCA_006891605.1). Classification (NCBI taxonomy): domain Eukaryota; kingdom Viridiplantae; phylum Streptophyta; class Bryopsida; order Hypnales; family Hylocomiaceae; genus Pleurozium; species Pleurozium schreberi. Next base: position 58,732 of record VACF01000276.1, on the reverse strand, counting down.
GAGGGACTTATCAATTAATTCAAGAAATGGGGTTGGCGGAGGAGCCTTCAATAAGATAATTTTGTTCAATGTAGAGGTCTCCTTTTCAAGGATGCAAAAAGACCCTTGCCTTATTGGTAAACAATGTCACATGTATAAAGAGATTTGCACCAACTTTTTCCAGGTCTTTTCACTTGCAGATTGTGGCATTCATGTGCACGCATGGAGGCATGGAGACACGCACTGGCACTCTGGCAATGATCAAAGGACGATCGTTATTTATTTCTCATACAAGCTCAAACAATAATCAGTGCTGCTTTGCAATCTTTACAAAGTGATGAGGAAAACTATATTGAAATTTGAGAAAGAATTGAGGCATTAGTCATGGAAGGATTGAGCCTATGATTGACCATATAATTCATCTCAATTTTTTTTCTTTGTTTCCTCTATTTTGCAACTAATTTTCAGAGAGGATGTTCTTTTATAGATGAAATTACATGTCTTCTATAAGTCATAAAATTTTCAGATGTAAATTGGCTTTGATTTCAAGTTACCATAATATTTTGAAGAAAAAGTGAAGAAATTTCATAGCTACCGGTAATTTAAAGTTACCTAAAAAATCTATATATATTTTTTCATAAGTGTATAGTATAGTGTAAATAGAATTTTCATATGATACTACAAATAGAAAAATAGATTGTAGTGATAGATATAATGTTCAAATTGCAATTTTAGGATTTTTTTTGAGAATTTCAAAGTGGAGTAGAAACTAGAGTCAATAAAATTCATTTCACTACACTAATGATGGTAAATAGTGTTACCTACACTAATTGATTTAAAACAGCGATAAGTTTTTACTCTTTATGAATATTTTTACCATCTATAGGTACAAAGTTTTTCCAACTATAGTACTACTAGGATTCATGCACTTCGTAAAAATATTCAGGAAGAGTAAAAACTTATAGCATTTCTAAAATAGTTAGTGTGGGTAACACTATTTACCATCATTAGTGTACTGTAGTTGGGCTCAAATCCCCAAAAGATTGTCCACATGGTCCGTATATGGCAATCCTTTTTACAATATACTAATACACTTGGCTCAAATTCCCAAAAGATCATCCACATGGCTCAAATTCTGGTCAAGAGCATAGGAGTTGCCAAACTACACTAGGGCATCTCCAGTGATCTGTGGGACACACATGCCTCGTTTTTAGAAAAAAATTTGCACGTCTCACATGAAGTTGTCATCTTTTGGGTGTCATGACAAGGAGAATCTTCTGTACCAAACAGAAAAAACTGGATGAAAACTTGTTGCATTGCCTGCCTGCATCCACCCGCACGCTTGTTTTGTCATCCAAAAGCCACATGCATGATTTGGGCGCCTAATTCGGGCTCCTCAGGCGTTCGAGGGTAATAAGAGGTTAACAAAATTGTCAATCTTTCGATCTAGTTTCTTAAAATTCTCTGTTTCTGAATGAGGTCAGCCACTGTTGCAATGCTGAAATAATTAAACTTTCATGCTCAATTTGAAAAGTGCAAGTAATTTGAAAAGTGCACGCTACTGTGGCCACACATCAACATCGTGGTCCCAAATTACATGACCAGTGTAAGGTATTTGGTGTAGAAATGTGCTCATCTTTACTTCATTTTGTTTGGGCTTTACTGTACTTGTTGTACTCTGTCTCTGTCATGTTGTAGACACTCAGGGATCATGAGATTTCAAACTTCTTTCTTGGTCTCGTTCATGGACATGGCGTGCTCAAGACTATTGCATGCCTTTCTTTTGGACCGCCCACTTACTTCCTGCTCCTGAAGGATTTAAATTCAACGAGAATATTTTTTTTCCAGGATTATCTGATTATTTTATTAACTGATTATCTGATTATCTGATTAACTGATTATCTGATTATCTGATTATCTGATCATTTGGAATCAGGAGCACACTAACAGAGTCGTGCTGCTCATTGTTTGCAGTATGGGTTTGCTAGCCTTATCCAATATGGTTGCTCTTGCTCTCGGCATTGCGACCAGGTAATACACATTCGTACACCCTAGTTCCATTTCTCAGTAGAGAATCCATGTCGACAATGAGCCCATTCTTTTTCATTCTCTTCACAGTTGAAGGTGCAAGATGAGTGAAATCAATTCGTGCATTTCATTTGTGTCAGTTCCCCTCTCTAAGTGCCCATGATAATACCAGATACTACACTAAATAGTTTCCCTATACTAACAAATATGTACTAATATCAAAATTCAATTGTTCAAAAATGAAAAGATATTCTTTCAAACTTTTGGCAAGTTGCTCTTGCTTTGGGCATTTAACTAGTTCCCTAAACGACCATGACTGTAATATCAAAATTCAGTTGTTCAAAACTGAAAAGGTATTATTTAAAACTTTYGGCWTTTCARTTTCGAGCTGGGGTTGTTTTGCAGTGTTCGAGTAGCGAACGAGCTGGGAGCAGGAAAGGCCCATGCAGCACGATCAGCTCTTGCCGTGTCTGTGGTCACGGGGTTAGTGCATGGGGTGGTGATGGCCACTTTCATCTACTCGCTCCGGCATACTTGGGGATGGGCGTTCACCAACGACTATGAAGTGGTGCAACACGTCGCTCGTATTGCACCTTACCTGGCAGTCCTGGCTCCTCTTTATGCCTTGGGGGCTATTCTTTCAGGTTTGTCGTCCAATTCTCAGAAGCAATTCAAAAAGGCGATTTACCTTCTTTGCTATTTTGTCTTTGAAGTAAGTGTCGGAAGTTTGTTTAAACGTCAATTTTTTTGTGAAATTTTGTGCAATTTCATGTACATGGTGTGGGTGCACCCCCAAGCAATGAAAAGAATAAAATGATTTAGGGAGCCCGGTGCGGGAAGGGGGTGGAGATCCTACTTAGGAGTGCACATTATTGGGGATGAAATGCAATTTGTATATTAATTTGCATATCTATCGACAAAAGCTAATGTAAAGGACGAAATGATGCATGGAATTCCACCAATTTCACAAAATTGACATTTTCAAGAACCCACATCAAAGTCCACAAGATAATGTCTAGAATACCATGCACTAAGAGCTACATTCTTGTTTGGAGTGATCTTGAATTGTAGCCATGTGGAAAAATAAATCAAGTCCAAATATAGGGCTTTCAGATGGGCTTGTTGTGTGGTTACTTTTGCATTTTTGCAGAAACCACTGAAGTTTAGTTCTTTTTTTCAAAAGTTAAGCTTGAGAAATGAACATCAATTTGGTTCAATTGGTGGTATTCCACTAGTTTGGCACTTTTCGAGATACCACCATGCAACGCAAATCTATGCCTTTCCTAGTTTTTAATTTTTAGAGCATTGTGTAGATGTACTTTGTCACAACTTTTGACATAGGACTCACACCACGATTTCACGAAATTGGCGATAATGGTGGGCCACTTTATGGGGTGCAGGAGTGGTCCGAGGTATTGGGTGGCAACGAGCGGGTGCTATGGCCAATTTGGGAGCTTACTATGCCTTTGGATTACCTGTTGCTATCATCTCCGTCTTTGTATTCAAGTTTGACGCAAGGGTGAGTTCAAATGTTCAATCCCCCCAAAGCCGTGAAAGATTTCACTTATCAGCTTGCAGTTTGGACACATGATAGGTTAATGAAACGCTGTCCATGTCATTTTTTGTAAGCCAATTTCATTTTTTGCATGTTGGAGTTGTAATTATTTTGTCAGGTGCAATTATTCACCGTTTTACCAAATATTGGAGACGACGAAATTGACTTGTATTAACTTAATTGTTGTGCACTCCAGGGATTGTGGCTGGGTATGGGTTGTGGTCTTGTGGCCCAAATTGTCGCTCATGTCTGCATCATTCTCTGCCCAAATTGGGATCAGCTGGTAATGAGCCCAATCTAACCTTCATTTTGCTACATTCTGTTTTGGGAGCTTAATTAAGTTAGTGTTAATGAAAACAATGAATGGACTTCAGTAAATCCAAGGAGAGTCAGGGGACTTGGCATCAGCACAAACTATTAATAATGAAGTGAGAAAGTTTGAATATGTTTTTATTTAGTAACATTGTCTGTTACTTCTTAAAAAGTTGAGTCTTGGTCCCTAAGTTAAATCAAAAGAAGCTTCATCAAGAAAGMAAACACACAATAACAATAGCTATAGAAGGCCTCTTATACTTTAGTACCTATTAGTTACAAGGAAAATGATTTTGGAGCATCTCTACAAGACCACTTCTATTTTTGCCTTCATGACAACACAGGATGCATCTTGTACATATTTACAAAAACCAATGATCAAGATGCATCACAGGTTGTCATTGAGGACAAAATGAAGAATCTATATGACGATGTTGGAGTGGACTAAGGTAGAGTATGCTAAAGCTACCCATGCTCTGGAAACATCCTTGGGCCACATCTACCCCATGGAGGTGGTATTTTATTCTTCTATGTTACTTCTTAAAAAGTTGAGTCTTGGTCCCTAAGTTAAATCAAAAGAAGCTTCATCAAGAAAGAAAACACACAATAACAATAGCTATAGAAGGCCTCTTATACTTTAGTACCTATTAGTTACAAGGAAAATGATTTTGGAGCATCTCTACAAGACCACTTCTATTTTTGCCTTCATGACAACACAGGATGCATCTTGTACATATTTACAAAAACCAATGATCAAGATGCATCACAGGTTGTCATTGAGGACAAAATGAAGAATCTATATGACGATGTTGGAGTGGACTAAGGTAGAGTATGCTGAAGCTACCCATGCTCTGGAAACATCCTTGGGCCACATCTACCMCATGGAGGTGGTATTTTATTCTTCTASATAGTTAAAAGTTCATATTTGAAAATGGGRATACTTTAAACAAACTTTGTAAACCAAAGTTGAAAATGTCAAAAACCTCATACTTAACCCTCTAAGACTCAAAAAAATAAAAATAAAATGAAATAGAAGCAAATTTCAAAATAAATTATTAAAAAATAGTTTTGAGAGCCTTAAGAGTAACACTTTATAAACATGCTAYTGTAGATAAGCTTAAGAATTGAATTGGCATTATGGAAACAATTGCAAGGAAACTGAACTTGACATTATAGTCTGATATTGTTTGTGTTTGGTATCATTGCAGGCACAAGAAGCCTTGTTGCGATCACATTCCTATAGTTCTCTTCTACCAACCTTGGTAACTCCTCTATTGAAGGTTTGTGTACAAAAAATTCAATCAAAATTAACCAAAGTTAGAGACAAAATACAACCTCACTTCACTTAGTGCAAGCTAGCTCAATTGCTGCACATTGGAAATTAACATAATGCTCCGTTTTATTTTGCAATGAGTTAGTAGTGTCTTTAGGAGTCTCTAATCCACTAGTAGAAAACATTGTCCAAGTCAAGATGTTTGAAGCAACAAAATGTACTAATTTGAGCATTGTTTTCTAGTAGAGTGATCCAAAGAACCCTTTTGAGTTAATATGAACTTCCAACTGATATGTTACAAATTGATACTTAGAAGAATARTTTAGAGAAATTACTTTCTAAAAAAAGTTGACTAAGATCATATTTTAAATTTCAAAATCTACAAAAAGAACAATTTCTCTAACATTGGAAATTTGTTTTCAAAATATTTAATCATTGAATAATGTCATAAATATCAAGTTTGAGTTTGAAGTCGTTCATACAAATACAATAGTCGGATTCCAATTTTAAAGTGTGCTCTGTTGTTGCAGACACCTCAAGGGGATGAACATGCACCTGAAGACCTTCAAAAATTATCAACTGAAACATAAACTCTTTATTTTGCAATTCACTTACCGTAATAGGCAAGTCATTTAGATTGTACAAAGTTGAAGGCAAATACAGAAGTGCTTTGACGTGTTTTGAATTACTTACGATTCCAACAAAGAAGCTCAATCAACAAATGTATTATTAATTACAATTGTCTTAAATCTGGGAGGACTATGCGACCCCTCTCCTAGCTTGTTTTCAATCTACAGATGTCTCTAGGACACCACCAATTTGTTAATATAGTATTTTTTCTCCATTCTTGCGTTCATTTATTGGCCAAATTTTGTACATCTCAAATTACTAAGAGCATCCCCACCGCACACGGCCAAGCACACAAACTTGGGGATTGGCCGGGCCGGCCCCATTTATTTCCCCCATGGCACACACGGGGATGCCAAAAAGTTGGTCAGCCATGGCCAATTGTAGAGACCGGATGGCCAAATGGGGAGTCTTGCCCGTGCCGCAGTACGGGTGGATTTTGCCCTTAGCTCATTTTTCAAGGTACTTTTGGAACATTAATTGCTTCTCCATTTTTTGTGCGGGTGAGGTGATGCTAGTAGAGGTCATGTTGACTTCCTCCCCGTGTCTTGAGGCGGAGGTTGCAGTGGGGTGATAGCCAAAAAAAAAAGCCTAGCTAATTCATTGGGCATGCCAATTGAAGCCGGCTCGTTCTTTTTTGGCAAGCACCCCACTGCAACTCCGCCTCAAGACATGGGAAGGAAGTCAATGTGGCCTGTACTAACATCACCTCACCTGCACAAAGAATGGAGAAGCAATTAATGTCCCAAAAGTACCTCGAAAAATGAGCTAAGGGCAAAATCCACCCGTACTGCGACACGAGCAAAACTCCCCATTTGGCCGTGTGATCTCTACAATTGGCCGTGGCCGACCAACTTTTTGGCATCCCCATATGTGCCGTGGGGGAAATATGCTTGGCCGTGTGCGGTGGGGATGCACTCATCTTGGATTCCAGTAACTGAAAACTCCTTCAATAAGTTGTTGTTTTGACTCCACATTTGCCATCTTGAATTAATACCATCCAATGAGCAATTACAATAAGGGGTAAGAAAACTGAACATCGGTATGTTAGCAACTTCAGGGTCCGTTCACTCTTCTATGGAAGAATTGAAGCCTATTTGGAGCCCACAGGACAAGAAGACAAGACATCAGAATATGTCTAGACCATTTTGTCTGCTTGACAAATTTGTGACCATTATGTGACCATTATGTGGGCTAACAATATTTAAAACACCCTACAAAATGGTCGAACAAACATGACCACTCACGAGAATTGTTGCCCAAGTGTTAACGTCATTTCATCATCCATTGGCAAGACTCTCCATGGTTGTCCGGACAAAGTGCAAAGCCCTTAAAGACAACTCTCAGACTTGTGACCACTCACAATGCTCATGTTTGATTTGTTTTTCTTTCAGTGTCCGACAAATGTAAACGGACCCTTGGTGCCACTGACCGTGACCATCAGCAGTTGCAACAGGGGATAAATGTCCTTGCCAATGCAGTAAGTTTTCAGCAGGTTCGGGAGCTCCCTAGTTCGAGAACAGAAGGGGTAAGAGAAATAGAATTCTGTATTTGGTGATGGAAATTTTACATGCTCCATGTCTTTACACAACCAGAATTGGGCGTTGCTCACAAAACACCTAACCCAGCAAAGAAGAGATATAGTGAAGAGGAATCACATTGTACAAGGAAGTTGCTTCAAGTCGATAAAGAGATCCCTAGTCGGAGTCGTTGGCTTGCGTGGCAGGCGCTGGAGCTCCACCGCTGTTCATGCGAGCACGCGCTTCAGCAAACATTCTTTGTTGAGCAGCTATAGCCTCCTCTTCTGTCATGCCGCCTCCTCCTTCCTTTGCCCATCGCCCTCCTACCTTAGGGGATTCCTGTGCGCAAAAGTGAAAAGATTAGAGAAAGTGCACAGGTCTAGGATCATAGTGGCATCATTCTTTCACAGGCAATTCGGTATTGCAGTCATATATTGCATACAAACTCAGTTACGAAACATAAACCAGCCTCCACCTTCAAATATTGGTCCCCTGCAAAATGGTTCATATCCACCAAGTAAAAGATAATTTAATTTAATTTTTTATTTGAGATAAACTCAAGAATTCATAACTTCCATACTGTAAGTCCAAACACCATGAAACAAAGTCTACACACACCTCCTCGCACAGGACATTAAATCCTCCATTCGAAGTGGGACTAGAAGGATAATTTTTGGATTCATAGGAGGTAAAAGAAAAAAAAAAGCCCCCTATTTTGAGCCGTGTCTAGGGTTTAGTCTTCACCACCCCTAGCTAATTTGGGGCTCGATTTGGGGTCTTTGATTGCAAATATGAATTCAAAAGTTGCAAAAAAAAAATTATACAAAAAATTAAAAAAAATTAGAGTTTTTCCCCAAGATAATTCCAGCTTGTTGGGCCCACTTCGAATGGAGGATATAACGTCTTGCCCTCCTCGCACATAGCTTTCCAGTACACTACTGATGGTAAATAGTGTTACCTACACTAATTGACTTAAAACAACCATAAGTTTTTACGCTGAATGAATATTTTTACCAACTACAAGTACAAAGCTTTCCCAACTATAGTACTATTAGGATCCATGTACTTAGTAAAAATATTCATGAAGGGTAAAAATTTGTAGCATTTCTAAAATAGTTAGTATGGGTAACACTATTTACCATCATTAGTGTAGTACGATGAATGCAACTAGGGGTCACAAATGGTTCCAGAGACTAGTTCACCATATCAAACAAACAGAATATGGTAATATGTTATATAAATAGAGTAAAAAATTGAAGCTAATTTAATATATAAAAAAATATTACCATACTTGGTGGTGAAGGAGGGTTGACATGTTTTGCCACATATTTAATTTTCTTTTGGAAAATGAGGTTCAATGGATGCTCAAAAATATAAATATTTTTGAAGATTATTTTTCTTTCAAAAAATTAAAAGAACTGTTTTAACCCTTAAAAATCGCATTTATATCCTATGGAACCAAAGTACATTTTCAATTACAGAATATTCAGTTTTTTTTGTTGATTTGGTCACATTGATTTGGTTCACTTTTTTGTTGATTTCTATTGATTTTTGTACAAATTAACATATTATTGTACAAATCAATAGAAAAGTGAAGCATTTGTAGTTAGAAGAAACTTTTTTTGTCTGAAGGTCAACAGACTTATACTCCTCTCAAAACTGAGACTTTTACACTACATATGGGTATTTTTAAGATTGCATCTTAAACCATTTTAGTTACATATTTGCCAAATTTCAAAAGTAGGAGAGGGATTTTGTACACATTGTCTAAAGTTGCTCAAAGCTGCTTGAGCAATCCAAAGAATTGTAGGCAATCTAAATTTTGATATAGGCTTCCAATTGGAAAAAAGTTATACTTTCACATTAGATTTTTTCAAGGTCTATTTTATTTTATTTTTTTGTGATAGAGTCTTTGAAAGTGGTATTAAATAATTATTAGCATTATTACGGTCGTGCAAGGTGTCACAATAATATAGGTCATTGGAAAATGTCTACCAATGAAAAAGTGTCTATTGAAGTTCTTTAAAAGCTTTCTAAATTGCCGTTGTTAGATAATAAAGGTAAAATGAAGATTGCTCCCATGGCAGATAATGAAGAYGAAGTAAAGATTGGACCCCATGGAAGATACTAGGGATAGAGGAATTAGTTTTGATGGTATCATGAATCAAAGAAAAAATAGAAACCAARAAAATATATAGATTTTCAAATAGAATCAAATTCARTCTACAAAATCTTTTATGTATAAATGTGATTCAAAATTCAAATCTAGCCAAGGATTGGATGGTCACAAAAAATTGTGCAACTGTGAAGGAAAAATGGTTTCAGTCCTCTTTAAAGATTAACCTTTTAGTTCCCAAAGAACCAAAAACTATTTTCCACCTCATGAAAAAATAAAAACAACTCTTAAATTGAGAAAAATTGGAAGTGAATTAGGAATTAAAAGTTACTAATTCATTTGGTAACAAATAAAATCAATTGGAACAATCACATTTATAAAATACAATTGCATGCAACAATTATACACTAGCATGTCTACAAGTCTTTTTATAATTTTACATCAAAAAAAGTGCAAAAGATGCACCCCTTTTGCATCAAGAATAGCATTGGAGGCTCCTCAAGAAGAAAGTGAATACAAARGTAGCACAAGTGGATAGCCTTGGCACTTTCTAGAGAGAAGTCTATTGTTAGATATACAACATATAAAGGTGTATATAGTAATATTTTAGTACTTTTATTATGTATCAGTCCACTAAGTGCTTTTTTCAAGTCTATTCTCATCTTATGCTTTAGACAGTGAGTTCAACCACATGTATGTAAGTGTTGGTCAATCATGAAARAAACAAAATCAAACTAAATATATCAATTACAAGTAGAAGAGGAAGTATATGGCCCATATCAACTACCTCACGTAAAGAACATCTTTTTTTTCACATTGAAGGTGTATTTTTTAGCCTTGGTTGCTATGTATGAATCATGAATGCAATGTCTAACAAATCCAAAGGTCCTCAATGTGAATCTTTTATAAGGTTCCTAGTGCAGTAAGATTGCATTTGCAAATTTTTCATATGTCTATGTCAAAGATACCATACACATTGTGAGAATACTCTAAATTCTTGCAATACCAACAATGGATCGTCCTAATCTTTACACACTCCATGTCTTCCACTTATTCTCTAATTCCATGGCAATAACTTTTCCCACTTTGACTTCATAAAGGTAGGAGGTTCTATAAGCGCTCAAGCTCTAAAATTGCCTACCTCTTTAAATGTACATTGTTTGTACAAGTTTCTATTTTGTAGCCTTCAACAATGTGCAAATTTTGTACATTTTAGGAGGTGGGCAATTGTAGAGCCCTATGCTATTTCAAATTCAGATTTTCATAACTAATTTTATGCAACTCCAAAAAACATGAAACAACTTGGTTTAGATGTCACTTCCACTTGTCTTTCAAGAAAAATTTACTGAAAAATATTCCAAGAAGTTTCACCTCCCAAACATTCAGTTTCATCTATTAGATGAACAATTTATGGACCTCCTAACTTAGTCCTAAATAATCCCACATCTACTATTCTGTCTATTATCTTGTTCTCACCAAAACACTAACCAAAACACTAAGAGCAACTCCATAGCTCGCACATAAGAGAAGCTCATGCAAAGGTTGCTTGGTGTGTGTCTCTCATGGAATTGTGGCCGACTTATGAGGTGATTCTGTAGCCCACAGCAACACAGGCAAAAGCACACAGCAAGGAGGACCGGCACGCCTTTCAAAAATTTGTGGACGCCACGTCATGTGATTATGAGGGTGGTGCATAGCCATTGTCAAGGTTGTTGACGGGGTTGTTCATGGAAGCTACCCTAGTGGGCGTCATCTGTTCCTCTTGGGCCTGTATCGTACCTGGACAAAAGTCTCTGCTCCACGCTCCATACCAAGCCGGAATTTGGCTTCACCATTTGGCCGTCTCCTCTATACTTTTTGCTGTGCCCGGCCACTTTCTTGGCTTCCTCGTGCCTGCCGTGGGGAACGTAGTTTGGCCGGCCATGGCCATTCCGTGAGTCTGCATCACTTCTAGAGTAGCAGTGGGGATGCTCTAAGCTCTGGAATCCAAAACTTGGTGTGCAAGGCAGAGACTTGGTGATGAAGAGTGATCTAAAGACCTGACACATTGTAGGTGTGGGATCGTGAGAAGATTGTGCTTATCCCCGACCATTACATCTTTACCACAGACGAACGAGCCAATAGAAACGTGGATATTCTCCGTGACTTTGCTCATGAGCAAGATATCAAATATTTTTATGATATTACAGATAGGAGCAACTTTCAGGTATGTGTTGGTGCTTATTTTTTTCATGTTTTTTCTGGTTTCGGTTTGTAAAGAAAGCTAGTAGTTCTAAAATGTGTGAAGCATCTTATCTTGTATGTCAAATATGAAACCACTTGTATATTCATAGCTTATGTCTTACAGGATCCTACGTAGATGCGTAGTATTTGGGATATTTGAGTGTCAGACATTTGGGAACTTGATTTGTTTGATACAATGTCCTAATGCAGGCCAACCCAGACTATAAGGGAGTTTGCCATGTGGCCCTTGCTCAAGAGGGTCATTGTCGTCCTGGAGAGGTATTTAATTATGACACAATTATGGATTTGTGTGGAGGATCCGAGGATTTGAGCCTGTTGACTGTCTTTGTGATGAACCGGATTTTTGATTGCCAGGGATTCTTCCAGATTCACGTGCAAATTGTGTACTCTGGAAAACAGCTTTCGTGTGTTATGTTTGTAGCGCGTATGTTGAACTTTTTACCAAGATTGCGTGCTCCATGACTGTAGGTTCTCTTCGGCACAGATTCTCATACATGCAATGCTGGAGCGTTTGGTCAGTTCGCAACTGGTATCGGCAATACGGATGCAAGCTTCATCATGGGCACCGGCAAACTTCTGCTCAAGGTGCACCTAATTATTCAGACACTTAATTTTTCAGATCATGTGCACCTTTGAAGGACATTTCTAGATGATTCTAAGAGAAAAGAAACTAAAAGTGTTGGACAACTTACTGCAGTAAGCAGCGTTCATGAAGTAATGAATAGAGMTTGTCGCATATGAACATGACCTTTTAAACGCTGTCTCAAGGTTATGGACAGCGGATTTGTGTTGGAATTCGTCATTGGCATRATTGTGGTCTGGGAGTTGTTTGTTTCCTGCAGGTCCCACCAACTTTGAGATTTGTTCTGGATGGGGAAATGCCAAAATACTTGTTAGCCAAGGACTTGATACTGCAGGTAGTGCTTTGTTCTCTGAAGTGCACAATTTCGCTTCGTATWTTGAGAATTTGGAATGAACGTGCCACTCTTCCTCTTCTCGCAAATTGAGAGGTTCTATTTTGCAGATTATTGGTGAAATCTCAGTCGCAGGAGCAACTTACAGAGCGATGGAATTCGTTGGGACAGCCGTTGATGCTATGACTGTAAGCAGCTCCTTGGAAGCTCAACTAGAGTTGTGGCGTGTCTGAAGGTAGAATTCAGGGTTATTTTTTGTAAAATAAAAGTTCATCTGTCGCTCTATGGTATTCGATAATGGTTGTCGTGCCCTGATACTCGGTCATATTTGATAAGAATTGAATTTTCTTAATAAGGAAGGTGGTATGCTTTTTTTGTTTAACCCTGTGTAACGTCGTCCAGGGATAAGTATCAGAATCTGCCCCATATTTTTCAGTAGTTAATTTTGTATTTCTTGACCTCTTCCCGCTAATTGGGGGTCTCTGAATTCAAATTTTCCAAATTTGATCCTCTGTGTTATAAAACAAGTTCCTTTGTTTTTCCAGCGGGGTTGAAATAGGGGCAAAGAGGGGGTCAGTTCTCCCTGGCTCTCTTGTGTCTGGCTGTAATTGCACATTCTATGTATTTACCCAAAAATATGTCATTTTGTGTGCACATCTGATAGGACAACGTCCATACATCAAGTTGTGAACATGCATGAGAGTGCTAATAGAAGTCAATTTGTGCTAAGAGAGGCAGTAACTTATCATTAGAAAGGTTGATATATTTGGACTACTCGTTTTTTAAGGTATACCTTTCCCTTCTAATGAAGCAGCTGAACGTATGTTTCCAGAGGGTTAGTGGGTCTCCTTTCCTGTTGCTTTCGCATATCCGAAGTTCCACCTCTTAGTAACATAAGCTTCAGAGAAATGTTACTCACAACGCGGTGGTTGTGGGAGATGTAGATGGAGGATAGAATGACCTTGTGTAACATGGTCGTAGAGGCTGGTGGCAAAAATGGTGTTGTTCCTGCTGATGCCACTACCTYCAAMTACTTGGAAGGRAAGACCACAAAACCATATCAAGTTTTTACCAGTGATGGAAATGCTAGGTGAGCACAAAACTGCGACGTGTTTTTGTATTGCGCCATGCTGGTCTACAATCCCTTGTTCTCTCCAGTTATTGTTATCACTTGCTATAAGTGTTAATGTACAATCTCTTTTCTCATCGTTTGTTTTGTTATTTGCAGTTTCTTGCAGGAATACAGATTTGATGTCTCGAAGCTGGAACCTCTTGTTGCTAAGGTTTGTTAATCGGTCTCTGACATATATTTTGCTTATGGGTTATCGTTTTCATTGTGTAATTCATGTCCCCTCACTATCATTTATGGGAGGTACTTTCTTGTGAGCCTCAACTGCATATTCTTAGTTGATTTGTTGTTACGATGGCAGCCACATTCTCCAGACAACAGGGGTTTGGCTCGAGAGTGCAAGGATGTGAAGATTGACCGTGTTTACATTGGATCATGCACTGGTGGAAAGACTGAAGATTTTCTTGCTGCCGCTGAACTTCTGGCAACATCAGTGAGCTATGAAACCCATCTCAAATTTAATGCCTGTGCCCACAGCCGTGTTACCGTCACAGTAGAATTACGGAAGTACTAATAACACCAACTTTCCTTGACAGGGCCAAATGGTGAAGGTTCCAACTTTCCTTGTACCTGCTACTCAAAAGGTGTGGATGGACTTGTACTCCCTGCCAGTACCTGGCACTGATGGGAAGACTTGCGTGGAAATCTTTGAGCAAGCAGGCTGTGACACTCCTGCTTCTCCGTCATGTGCTGCTTGCCTTGGTGGCCCTCGTGACACCTACGCTCGCATGAATGATCCTCAGGTATGTCCGCTTCAACCTTTTCTGGTTGACAGTACTCGACAAGGAAATTGGAGCTGTGGAATTTCTTGTGGCTATGATAATCACTGCTAGGTCTCCCTGGAGTAAGTGTGAGTTGTCACAACGAGCTTTGACAAATCTTCTTCATCCTGTTTCCGGTGTGGTGCTCTAAATGAAAAAGCAATGTATGAAACTTTGAGTTTTCTGCAAGCTGATGTCATGCGGTGAAGGCGTCAGAGTTTTTGTTCGTGTCCGAGAAGGTGTCACAGTTTTTTTTATTACTTCTGTGATGGCATTGAAGTATTGTTTACGTATGGATCGAAGCATTAACGATTGGCACCCGTGACCCTCTTTTGGTACGTTGATGCAGGTCTGTGTTTCAACTACCAACCGCAACTTTCCTGGGCGAATGGGACACAAGGAGGGGCAGATATATCTGGCTTCTCCTTACACTGCTGCGGCTTCTGCACTCACTGGCTTTGTCACAGATCCTCGTGAATTTTTGTAGACTCTGCATACCAGCATGCCGATTCTCAACAACCCCAGCAAGGTTATTTGCCGAGTAGTGCTCATGGCGGAAGATTTTACACAGCACCGCAAGAGTTGCATCGCGGGTACCAAGGATACCATCTCCCTGGGCAGGAGCAAATGCAAGGATATTCGGAACAGAATTACATGCAACAAGTAGAAGGGTATGTCCAGAGTAGCCCAAACCCATTTGAAACGAGCAGGCATCAAAGCCAGATGCATCGAGTTTTACCACGAAGGCTACCACATATGAGGCAGAGAGTCAGGAGGCGGATCAGGACCAATAGGTCAAATATCCACTCAGTTGCYGCAAATATGGTGTTTAACAACCGAGAACATAGCACTGCAACGAGTATCACAGGTATCCCGTCTACARGGAACTGTAATTCCTCATTTTCCATTTCGCACAGGCATCAGAATCATTCTGTAGCTTTAAAGAGAATGAAATTTTATATCTGAAATGGAATGGAAACTTAGCAAAAAAGGGCTTCCCTTAAGGACCATTAGAGCATCAGGAAAAACTCTGCAAAGCAATATTGCACCAAAACCAACAGATGGTTAACACACATTGGGCATTCTATGTCAGGRTCTGTGACSAGTGGGCCCGTCCTGCAAATACCACTGGAAATTGAAGGGAGTCAAGAGAGGCTATCCCGACTGACATCGACGGAAATCGAGGAATCATCAGTCATTGGAGAGAATTTCGAGTGCAACATTTGCTTTCAAAAGGCGAATGAAGCCGTGGTGACGTGCTGTGGTCATCTCTTCTGTTGGCCATGCCTCTACAGATGGTTGCACGTGCATTCGTACCATAAGGAGTGTCCRGTCTGCAAAGGYTCCATAGCGGAGTACAGCGTCACCCCCATCTATGGGCGTGAAAATGCCCTGGAATCCGCCAGACTGCAGAGTGCACTTGGCTCGGAGYGCATCCCCCCACGCCCCGCTGCAAGAAGGGTAGAAAGTGCAAGGCAGCAGCAACAACGAGAGAGAGTAGAGCAGCAAGAGCGAATTGCTCCAGAACAAGTGCCTGGAACCCATATTGAGCAAGCACCCACTGAAATTGAGGAAGGCGAGCCACGCGCACCTGGTGCTGCAGATCCCAKTTTGGAGGCCAGAGGCGAGGACAACATCCTCCAAGGTGAAGACACAGAAACTGCTGCATCCAGATTGCAAGACATGGAGCACCACGTGATGAATCCGTTGGGTGAACCAAACGAACACTCACAAAACAACAGTGGCTACTTGCAACGAAGATTAGCTTTCCGACGAGAGCAGCTCAGGCAAGCTCTGGTGAACTCACGGTACAGTGCTGCCCTGAATCAAATCCCCGGTGCTGGTGGAGAAAGACAACAAATTGTGTCCGCCTCTGCACTTCTGTCASAAGAATGGGAGCATATCATTAACAGCAGTCGTCTTGTGGCGGATCCTACACAGGTATTGCAAGCATATCCCATGCACGGCCTAACAAGTCATGYCAGGATACAATTCAGTSTTCAATGCTACGATTCTTGTCTTGTGATGAATCTTGYAAGAGGGAATATGTCTTTAGGCATTGTCCATTTTGATCTACGATGAAGAAATTYTGTTAATTTCGTGTGCAATTGTGCTTAGCGTTGTCTGCAATTGAATCTCAATTGTACTATACATCCGATGTGTTGCTTGCAGGCCGCAGCATGGCTAGCTTCAATGCATGCACGGCTCGCAAACAATGTGGAACCTAACTCTGAAGCTGCCACCCAACAAAGAAGGCAGATGATCSCTTCGGCCATCTCGCAATCCACACAAGAACTCGACTCTGGCATCAGCAGCAACCGGTTGGCAGTGCAGCCTTCCCAAGTCTCCGACTGGATCACCACCATGCGCACCCGTCTCAACAACATCGAACAACTAATGCACAACTTGGAGCGTCCCCATGAATCCATCGCCACGCCGGATGAAGGAAATCCTAATTCCCAGTTCCAGGTTGATGATGATGCTGATGACCTGAACTCCAATGAATTTCTCGCTGAGCTCAACGCAACAGCAGCTCAACTACCGAATGTGGTTGCCTCTGAACAGAATACAAATCCTGTTGCCGCTTTGCAACCCGTAACTGAGAGCGACCCCGAGCTGAGTAGTAGCGTGCCAGAGGCTCCAGTGGTTCGAAGGTCGAGAAGGAGGAGGGAGCATGGTGAAGAGGCTTCGSATGTGGTTGCAGCTCCAGAAGAAGGAGCCGAGCCAGCACCTCATGAGGATCAGTTGCCATTGACCCGCAAACGAAGGAGGCGACTGGATTGAGGCTTTTGTGCTCTGTTTTTTTTTAACTTTGAAAATAATAGAAATCCCTTGACTTGTTACCATCGTTCCTWGCTCATTGAGGAACCCATAATCCTAATTCTTCACGATTTGTTGACGTGGTGCAACCTAGTTAGATTGTGACAGAAGGTTCTCATCGCTGTGAGTAGCTAGAGTAAACAAGAAATTGTTAAGCAAATTTGACCAATGCATTCTCCCTCTCTGGAGGGCAAAGGAGCAGCAATTTGCAGGAAAGTCCGTTGGTCAATCACTTCGCAGGGCATTATGAAAATACTTGYACTTGTGAARTGAGCAAGGTTTCCTCCGAGGCCAGCGTATGAGCCATCCGGAGGCCAACGAGGAAGACCGGCACTCGCAAGAATAAACAACTCCTCCTGTTTTGAAAGCTTGATATGGTACCCTCGAGTCTCGACCACATCCACTCCTGCAAAACCTCGAAATTTCGACGACATAGAGAGATGGCAATCCGCTGACAATGTGCGGCAAGAGAATTGTTAGGGTTTAACTTTTAGTATCTACGCGTTGAATAGATTTTACTTTTAGGGTTTAGGGCTTCAGGAGTTCAGGGTGATAGCCAGCCAGCAGCTTTGTTCCCTTTCTCGCAAATTCGGTTTGGATTGCTCGTGTATTTGTCGCCTTCCAAGGAATCTTCGATATCAGGTTGGCATGGATGAGGGCAGTTGCACGAGCAGGTGAATTCCTGCGCCGGAAGGGCTCAGTTGTTACTCTCTGTACCGAACACTTGAATCGTAAGAACTCGGGGCACCCCTTCTCGGCCATTGCGGAAAGGGGTCCATTGACAAGCTTTTGTCATCACGATGGTCAGGAAGTTGAAAATCGAAGAATATCATCTTCTGTAGTTCGTTCGTATGACTGGTTTTGTCGGAGTGGCTCCTCTTGGGTGGCGCAAGGTTTAGCTACGAACATGGAAGTACCTTCGGAAGGATGTTCTGGGGTTTTGCTAGGAGAAAGTACAGAGAACCTCAAATCTGTGGATTCAGGGACGGAGACSATTGCTGTCAATTCTAGCCACACTCAAGTAGAATCCACGGTCGCAGACAGAATCGCTGGAGAGGATGTTAGGATAGACTTGGGTTCTGAAATTTCGACCGCGAGCATACGAGAGGAAGTAGAATTAGCAGTAGAGGCCGATGGTATGAAGGAATTGTTGGATGGGAGTGTTGCTGACGATGCGAATTTGGCGAAGAGGCTGAAAGTGGAGGCGTCGTTGCCGCATGTCGCACGGGCGTGGGAGCACTGGACCAAGCTCGGGGCGCCCAAGCTGATGGTGGCGCCCATGGTGGATCAGAGTGAGCTGCCTTTCAGAATGTTGTGTCGGAAGTATGGAGCCACGGCGGCCTATTCCCCAATGTTGCATTCGCGCCTGTTCGCGCAAGATGTGAAGTACCGGACGAAAGAGTTCAGTACATGCCCTGTAAGTGAGGATTGTTTTGCGCCGTGTTATGAAAGTTGTGTCTGGCATGTTTTGCTGAACTCCTTGCAGTCTGTGAATTCTGTAGTTTCGGATGAGCCGAMACTACAGCTTACCCTGGAASCCCAAATTGGCGCGAATGTCWTTGTGAAATAATTTTGAGCAGGGCAYATACGGACTTTCTTTTTGTTCSAATTTAATTACTTTTTGACCAACACTTGCTATGTTCTTTACTGATATTGGTGATGTGAAATTTGGCCCGATCTGAATTCTCTTATTTTCACAATGTGATCAATCGGATTGGTCTTTTTAAATCCATGATCTTTTAGGGTTTAACTTCTGGCTATCRATCTGGCAGGAGGATCGCCCCCTCTTTATCCAATTTTGCGCTAACAATCCGGATACTTTGTTGGAAGCTGCCAAGTTTGTGCAAGATGACTGCGATTATGTTGACATCAATTTTGGGTATGGACCTTCTCTCCTTGTCCAGACTCATAGCCTCCTACGATACATTCTTGAGTACCGAAGTATTGTCTCGAYGCCTTTGGGAAACAGTGCCACCTAWGAGTTATTTAGAGCAAAGTCATGGCAAATCAGAGAAATGAAGATAAATTAAAGTTTTGTCATGCTCTCGCATGCGAAGATAGCAGCTCCCTKGYCTTAAGGAGTTCTCACATGTTTWAACTTYGCAGARCAAGGTCYCAGGGATTCTTTTTCACGCTAATKCAGAGTATGATCAGCAAGGGTTYTCTCGAATGTTATTGTAGWCCTGGTGTCACTTATCTGGTATGGAGCATCAGTATTTCTATTTTGCACGCATACCGAACCCCACTAGATKCTAGGTGACGCTCTAGCATCATTTATGGTTCTCGAGTCGTTGCGCCATGTTATATGAAGTCAGAGTCATAGATTTAGTATTCARYMMTGCTCCTTGTAAGCGTCTGTGAGTGAGGTAAAGGTAAATTTTTGGTTGTMATGRACCCCACGATGATTATCAATCCTAATCSTGCTGACTTTCCTACTTGTGGAGCAGATGCCCTCAACGGATCGCCAAGAGGGGAAATTACGGAGCGTTTCTCATGGATGATCTGCCTTTAGTCCGGTCGTTGGTAGCGAAGCTTGCCAYCGGCTTGACAACTCCCGTGTCATGCAAGATTCGCATGTTTCCGAAGTTGGAAGACACGCTCGCGTACGCTCGCATGCTGGAGGAGGCCGGTTGTTGCTTACTGGCTGTGCATGGACGCACGCGGGACCAGAAGGATGGGAAAGCTATTAGAGCGGACTGGGAGGTCATCAAGGCTGTGAAGTCGGCTCTTCGCATTCCCGTGGTGGCGAATGGGAATGTTCGATGGYTGGAGGATGTGAACGAGTGCATCAAGGTGACAGGAGTCGATGGKGTCATGTCTGCAGAGTCTCTCCTTGAGAATCCTGCGCTCTTTGCAGGTTACAGGATGAAGCCTCTCGACGGAAACGAGGAGACAAGTGGGAAATACTCGCTTGATGAGCCTGCACTTGCTCTGGAATATCTGGAGCTCTGTGAGAGGTATCCAGTGCCGGCTCGGATGATTCGCGCGCACGTGCATCGAATGTTGGGCGCTTGGTTTAGAAGATACCCTGCGCTGCGCGACGAGCTCAATAAGGAACACAAAATTACCCCCGAGTGGCTAAAAGGGATGGTTCACAGGCTCATCGCGCAACACAAGGCTGCAACATCTGGGACGCTCAGGGAGAAYGGTGACCAGGTTGTCTGTAATGGAGTCACGCCTGAGCCGGCTCAGGYTATAGCCTGAATTGGAATTATAGTTGCTTACTTGTCTTTTACTCTAGGAAATTTTTCGCCAGTGTACTTCCTTGACACCAACATTGGTGTCATTTCCCCTCAGTGTGGGTAAGCAGCATACTGAGCATTTTATTTCAAGCGCTCTGCAMTTGCTGCATGTTGGTGGTTCGCTAACTGGGATCGTATGAGGACGACTAAATCTGTGTTTCATGGGCGTGATGGGTTGGTCTTAGGAATTATGTKTGGCCTAGCTTCTTTGTGCGTTTATCGGTTACTAGTAAKTWCAGCGCTTTCTGACTCTWGGATGTACCTCGCTGGAGCTCAACCAATAACCACTTGAGCGTGACTTTTGAGCATGGCCAGAGCGGCAGGAGACTRTATGAACTATGAATCACCCCATCCATGGAAATTTAATAATCCTCAGCAGTAGCACCACTTCCCTATCCTGCACATCCTCCTCCCTGTAGCCCATACTTGCTCTTTGAGATTGTGAAGGATGACGAAAGATCGGGTGGTTGGACCAACTCACAGTGAGGCAGATGAACGTATTTACTATACACAATGTTCAATCAATCGCAACCGCACAATTGTGAGACTTGGACGGTGGTGGAGTAATGGACGGTGGCTGTCGGTAATTATCAGTCCTTATCTCAATCCACAGAGAGGAATTCCAATTTCCAAAGCAACGGCGCGCAATAATTCAATCTTTTCCTCACTTTCCTAGTTCCCTTCCTCGCCCGACTAAATGTATACCCATGTAATTTATGTCTCGGATACCCACACAGCCGCACGTTAAATTCAGAACCCCTACTAAAGTGCCGATCGTTCCAACATTGCGCTCATCAACTCCCTGTTCCTGTGACTCATTCAGCCCTTTCTCAACTTGTCCCTGATCAATACAATTGCTCGGTTGGAGCTTAGCTGCTCGGTGTGTTTGTTAGTTTGTGTCAACACTGATGCAACACGTCGATCGTCTTTTGTTTAGATTTGATGATCCACGGCTGAGTCCCTTCCCCAAGGAACTAACTCGATCTGCTCTTGAGGACTTGGCTTTTACTGCTCTGCTCACCCAGATTCCTAGTAACTCGATCTGAACGATTGYCGATCGGTTTGTTGCAACGACATCCTCACTGGCGACCAAACTCACAAGGTCGGTGCGGTGCGGTGCCTGTGTCTGGACTTCGTTGTCAGCTCTGGTGCTTTCGATCTATTTTCAAGATTCCATGTAGCCTGAAATTAGGTGGCTCTCCAAGTACTGATCGAGTCCTCTCGCTGCCCTCTTGTAATGTTTCAAACCTGACTTGGCTATCGTTACCCCTGGAATTTTAGTTTTGCATTAGCTTCCTTCAAAGGCACAGACATCGACTCTACATATGTAGTTCGATCTTAATTATTAGTGGACCACCAGGTAACGCCGGAGGTAGTTGTATAAGTTCTATAGCGCCAAGTAGGTTGAGTGTCCACGACATGGATATACTAATAAGCACTGTTGGTCAACCACTGGCTTTGTCTGGGACGCGTCATGGCGGTAGCCGGGACAAGAAGTGACAGAGTGGACGAGGGAAGGACTAATGTCGACGAGCGACATAAAGGGAAGAGGCTCATTGACTGCGATTCTCTTCCAGATCCAAACTTAGACACACAAAGCTTTCAAGAATCATTCAAGGCACGTATAAAGTCGGTTCCTTCTCAAGTACTTCTCCTCTTTGTTTCTTTTCCATTGCTGCAATACATTAATTGTTTTTGCCGCAAAGGAGAATCGACTCGGTTCCAACTTATCACTGATTGTTTTATCAAATTTTTTGACTGGCCAGGCCACCAATATACACAAGAGAACGCTATTCCCAAGATCTCGCGAGTGAAGCCACTTCAGGCTAGTTTAGTCGGGGGGGGGGGGGSGGATTTAGTCAGCGCCACTAATGTGAACGCGGCGCACACAGGAGATGGAGTATCACAACTTCGGAGAGAATGATGGTGGTTGTGCTTCTTGGGATCCCAGTGGAGGTTTATTGCCTGGTCCTGATCGTGATCCTCGTGGCGGTTCTAGGGCCAAATAAAACTATTGTCGATGAGGCATGTGCAGAGACGAAGTTTTTTGGCTGTGATTCTTCACCAGACCCTCACTCGGAAACAGAGACAACACAGAGCTCGCAAGGATCATTGTTGAGGGCGCACAAAAGTGAGTCGTTCCCAACTCCCTCGCGTACACTTCACCTTCTGGTAGGACTTTTCAAAGGAGTGACCTGGCGTATCACCTGAAGGCAGATTCGTGGTAGCAGGAAGGCAGTTTGTTGGAGTTTTCGGTGCCAAGTAGCCGGAAGGCGGAGGTTCTAGGGGACTCAGAAATACGCGTTAAATGTCAGCTCTCCATGGCGGAAACCATATTGGAGATGGTTCAGCTGCTCAAAGACGGAAACCATCTTGCAGCGGCTCGAGTGTTGGATTTGCCCGAATGGGCCGTCTTTGAGGTCCCGGCGCACTTGCGAGCGCAGGCCCCGGCAAGTTTTCAGAACAAGGGTTTGGAGTTCGGCCTCCACCGTCGCAGCTTGCAGAAATCTCGGATTGAAGTCTTCAAATTCGAACTAGCTCAGGTTGTACACTTGAAGCTCGCCACCACCCAGAGATCCTGGGACCATTTCGCGCGTGACGTCGTTGGCGATGTGAACAAAGCGAGGCGCGCATATCCAACAAGCTCTGCCAAATTCACCGACGAGGAAGTGCAGAACCTCYTGGCGTTGGACGCGCTTTTCCTAGTGGTGCTGTTCAAGTACGTCAATGGCCGGGGATTCTTCTGGAAAGAGTTTCATGACTTGGCGGAACGGTTGAGAGAAATCTTCGCGGTGATAGTGAAGGCGGACTTCTTTCTCATAGAAAATCAAGTGCCCATGTATTTGCTCCAATCTGCCATCAAGCAACTGCACGAGCATGACGAAGAAACACAAGAGAAAGCTCTTAATGACCCCGCTTTCAAAATCGAGGAGCTTGTCGAGGATGAACTGGAGAAGGTGTTAAACGAAGCCGTTCTTTTCCTCAACCCTTTCAAGTACCCAGAGAACACTGGAAATGTCCTTCCACGTTCTCATAACAGCAAAGACGAGCTTCACAAACACTTACTCAAGACCTACCCCGTCGTCCCCCGGGAGAAATCCCTAATCAACTGCCAGCATCTTCTGGATTGTGTTTACAGAGTCCTCTGCGGCCATTTCCTCCCTTTCCAGGTGCATCCCGGCGTGGAATCGAATCTTCCTCTGGAGAGCATCCCCGCTGCCTCTCGCCTGAAAGCAGTTGGAATTCGCGTTGTAGGCACTGTTCCAACTGTGAGCGACATCAGACTTAGTGGTAGGGGATACTTGAGAAGTGCAAAGTTGCAGTTGCCCAGCGTGGAGTTGTACGATTACACTGAGTCGGCGTTCCAGAACTTGGCGCTTCACGAGCAACGAACTTCCGGGGGCTTGTGTGGGGACTTGAGATGCTACCCCCAGTGCATGGCCTCTCTCTGCGTCGATGTGGCAGACATGCAACTTTTGGTCGAGGAAGGAGTGATCAACAACCACATGGGGAACGACATTCTTGAGGGGATGTGGGATCGAAGTTTGCGGGGGGTGTTCACGCCATTTCCTTCGAGCGCATGGGAGGAATGCTACGGTCGCATACATGGACACCGGAACGCCACGTTCAAGCGATTGCGACAGGAGTGTTGGGCACAGTTCTTTGCGAAGCCGTGGAGGTTGGTGAGCGTGCTAGCAGGGATCTTGTTGCTGTTTCTCACTGCAGTGCAGGCATGGCTCACGGCGTTTCCGCCCAAGGGTGCTCAGTAAGCTTCAGGGTTGAGCCCACTGACATCGTTCGATCTCCGAGGGTGGATGTTTGGAGAAAGAATTCCAACCTCTTTTTTGAGGTTGGTGTAAATTTACAAGTCGTTCGTGAAGAATTCCACATATAATTCCGAAGAATATAGTTACATGATTGGGTGATACCAAGAGTACAT
Source organism: Pleurozium schreberi (assembly GCA_006891605.1). Lineage (NCBI taxonomy): Eukaryota > Viridiplantae > Streptophyta > Bryopsida > Hypnales > Hylocomiaceae > Pleurozium > Pleurozium schreberi. Next base: position 34,272 of record VACF01000276.1, on the reverse strand, counting down.
ATCACAGTTATGAGGGAGACTCTATACTACCTATTGATAGGTTGGCAGAGTATTAAATTTGTTGTTCCTTGAATATATTGTATATGTTTCAATTTGTTATGTAATGTGTGTTTCAATTTGTTATGTAATTCGTATTTAAAGTGTATAGTATACTTGCCATTCACCGCACACACAAAATTTAAATTCTTCTCTACATAAATATAGAGACTTGCATGTTTTGGAATTTGGCATGATTATTAAATGTCATGTTAAGATTCACCTTCAAAAAACTGAATGCAAATTGGTTTCTTCCTACAAGTTTTATTGCAATTTAAAAGCAACAAAGTTGAAATCAAGTTTAAAATTCCTTGCATCCCTTCACCACACAGTGTGTGGTCATTGGGCGGTGATACAAGATAATTTGCTTCCCATCACAATTGAATTGATAGTTGAATTATGTGGTTAGTGTGTGCTTATAATATCCACATTGAGTATCCGTATTTAGTACCCGTATAACCGTATTCAATACTATATCCATATCTATACCGCATCTGTATCTGGTATTCACTATGTATTTCTATACGATATTGTATCTATATCCAATATTCATTTTGTATCCATATCCATATTCATATTTGGACGGCTCAGGTTAGAAACCAACAACACATCACTCTGTACATAGATGTGTTCTTGGAAAGAGAAGTATGCTATTATAATAATAATAATAATAAAATAAAAATAAATAAATAAAAAGCGGGGAATGCACTGACTAGTAATTCGCCATCCTTCACTCGATTCTCATTCAACGAACAACAGCCTTGGTGACTACCGCTACACAATGCCAAAATATTGCATAGCACGAATGAAATACGAGTGTCGCCACTTTGAGGTCAACAAATGTCGAGGTATGTTGAGACATAGTAAGGTTAACAAAGATTGGTCTGGGGGTACTGTGAACAAAAGCAAAAACGTGATCATTGTAGTGGAGACGGGCTCTGGAAGTCCATGGCAAGAGCCAAAGCATGCATGGGCTTGAAGGAAGTGAAGAAACCTGGGTTTTGCTTCTATGCCATATTTAACTACTTTCTGACTATTCAATGAATTTTGGACTTTACATCAAAAGATCTCCAAATTATAGCATTGGGAGATCTCTTGATGTTTTCATTGATCTTCCGGTGTTTTTACAAATCTCCCAATGTTTTACATAGATTTTTTGATGTTTTGCATTATCTCCCGATAACCCATTTTTTTCCTCCAGATGATCATTATTAATTTTGGACTTTCAAAAGTCCAAAAGTAGTTGAATATGGCATTTCTCCGGATCCTCTATTGCATGAACTAGACAAAGAAAGAAATACGATGAAGCTTTCGGCTAACTTATTACAAATCAGAATCAAGACTGAAAAATTAAAGCTTTCAGGTGAAAAATATGTTACAAAACMCTTACTAGAGCAGGAAACGTCTGAATTGTGTGTAAGAAACAATCACCTGCTTTAGAGAAGAGTCTGCCTCAGCAATTCGGGATCCCTCCTCTAAAGCAAACGTTGCAAATGCTTAAGGATTAAAGAAATCATGAATCCCTGTTGCATATCGACTGAAAGAACGGTAAACACAAGCAATGTCTTACCTTTAGAAAAACCCTTGCTAGCCTTGATTTAAAGGTTGATCCCAAATTTGAAGCTTCCGTCTAATTCACCATGAGTGCRCAGAAACGAATTCTGCCCTGAAAACCCTAAATACATAAGGTAGGAGGTCTGTAAGACGGTCAGGTTCCAAAAAGCGTCACTCTCTAACACTGAGGGACATATTGCTTTCTTCAATGTACCAATTGCACTTCCCAATGTACCCAAAGTGACCATATCTGGGGATGCATGTTTTCACAACCTTCTGTAACATCACCTTCAAAATTCATATCAAATTCCATGAAGGTTTGAAAAATGTGAGACCTTTTGTATTAAATGTCAATTTCATTGTCATTCAAGGAAAATTTATTGAAAAATATTTGAAGAAGTTGAACTCCCCTGTACTCCAAATCAGCTAGTATTCAAAAGCTTTGTGGACTTCCTATTCTACAAGAATTTTGTGTAAGAAATTGAAGAGGCATATTTTAATCTTGAAAAGAGGGTTTGGGTACCTTGGTTTTCATAAACTGGAGAAAATCTACAATTATTTAGTTGTAGTATTGTGGAATTTGCAAAATCTAAGTATTTTGATTTTATCATCTTAATATAAAGAAAAACTAATTTTAATTTATAAACCAATTTGATAACTTTACATGCACAATTGGCTTAGTGCCATGCTTAAATCCCTAACAAAATTTTGCATCCACTAAGTGGATTATGAAAATGTTAGAGAGTGCACTATAGAAGCTATAGGAAACGGATGGAGTACATCAATGCATATTGACAAAACAATTTTTTGTCTATTCTTCAACAATGTCACTTGGATGGTCACTAGGTTCTTTATGATTATTGTGCAAGGTTTTGTATGAGTTCATGTAGATGGGAACCAGCATGCATTTTTTGGCTGCATAGCAAGGCTAGCAAGGGTTAAAGGACAGGCATGCATTTTTTGGCTACATAGCAATTTTGGGCAAGTACGTGTGGCTAGAGATTTCCATATTTTTGGCCCAAATTTTAATAGAAAGTGGGGACGAGGAATATATTTCATACCCACTAAATTTCATGACATTTGGAAATACAAGTCAAAAGTTATGGCCTCGTATGTTCCATATACCACCGCTGGATAATGCGCCGTTCATTGCCCGGAAACATTCTACGTAGCAATTAGGGTTTCATGCCTGTAATCCTCGATTACGCAGGCAAAAATTGCGTAATTAGGCATTATGGATTTTTCATCCAATTTTTTTTCAGTCATGCAAAATATTGCATTTCCTAGTAGTTTACGCCGGGCCAATGGCCCTTGTCGTTGGGCATTGCGTGCAAAAGAGTGGCTCCTCGTTGGGCTCCGCCTTCCTCGTCGGACCTTTTTTGCACGCAATGCCCAACGACAAGGGCATTGCCCTATACTTTTTTTTCATAAATGGATAGTATGGGAAAATTAGGAAAAATCACTTTTTTCAGAAAAAAAAAATTTGATATTGATTTTCTAGAGTTATATATACTTGGAAAGCTTTGAATCATTCCATTTTGATCAATGAGTCAAAAGTTATGAGGAGTTTTTGCTTGCAGGCAATTATAGATTCTCTACTCTAAAATAAACTTTGAAGTCCTTCATCTTACTCAATTTTCAATATTTTTGAAAAAGAAAAAATTGTAGGATGTAGATTGTTTATTACAACATTCCAACCATTGGGATTGGCATTTTTCAATTCCATAATTAAATTCTTAACAATTTAGTATTTTGAATCATTCTCTACTACTATCTACTTACTATTTGTTTCCTATATGTTGTACAATTACAAATGATCTGAAAATTTTCAAGCATGTGACCAACTTGTCAAGGAAAAAGAATCCAACAAAGCACCACCATTTTGGACATTTTTTCATGGGAAAGTGAGCTTTTGAAGTGCTATTGCCCTGTTTATGGCAGGGCCAAAAATATGATCTTTAGTTAGTGAATTTGAATGCTCATATCTTGCAATCCACGTTGTGAAAATTTCTGAAATTTTTACCACATGTTCTCAAGCTAGCATACTACAAGATCCTATGGTTTCATATGTCAAAAAAAAAGTTTTTCTTAGAAATTTGATACTTGTACTAAAAATGGCAGTTTGGGAGCAATTTTGGTGCAAACATAGTCATAGAACTTTAGGGGTTGATTGACAATCTAATGTCTAGATTCTTCTCATGCCATAATTATTTTCCTCATAAAACTCAATTTACATCTACCTTTCTTCCAAAGACTATTAATGATCAAACCCTAAGGCCAATTTGGATTTAATGACATCATTACTTTTGGAGTGTTATAGATCTAAATACCACCAACTTATAGAAATCTCAACCATGCAATCTTGTAGTGTATGTCTTGTAGATGATGTGAATCAAATTTGGAGTCATTTGGCCACATTGATTGCAAGATTATAATGTTATAGTGTTGAAAATGGATGCTCAAATTTTGCTAGAAACACATTTTGAGGTGAAATTCAATTTCTAAAGCCACTCAAATGAAAAAACTTAAAATTATAGTGATTCAAAAACAACACACAAACATAGTGGTGAATGAAAATATCAATTCATTTGACTCATTGTGTCTGCAAAATGGCTTTGAAATGTCAAAAATAGCTGCAGAAAACACATCTATGGGTGAACTTCTTTCTACTAAAATGCTTCTCATTCACTCAAAATTTCTTGGATTGATATGAAATTGTAGTCACACAAACTTGACTGGTATGCATGGGCAACTTTTCCAAAACAAATTACTAGAAGTATACACTGAATAAGGGTGAATGCATGAAAGACTAGTACTATTTTGCGTCACACTTTGATTGACGGAGTTATTATCTACTATAACTTTTGAAGTATGAATCCAATTAACTTGAAATTTTTATTGGAGATGTCTTTCTTGATAGCAATCAGAATCCTTATTTTTCAGAAATCATTTTATATTTAAATTTAAATTTAGCTAATTTGTCACACTTTGCAGTTTAAGGGTTTTTAGTATTGGGGAGAACCCAAAATTAAAGATTCAGAGCTAAAATTTCTGTGGTCTATTCCCACACTAGGAATGCATGCATCTACCAGAGGGAATTAAAAAAACATTGTTTTATTTCCTCTACATGCGTGCAAACAGGGCTCCCTTGCGCGTGTACTTCTGAACATTCAAGATGGTTTTAAGATCATTCTTTTGGTGAAATCTCTTCATCATATAGTTCTCCCAAATTGCCAATTTTTAGTTCTCCTCCTTAGAGAATTTTCCTACACTTTTCCTTTGTAGGGTACCTTCTTCTTATGGGTATATACATTAAATATATTTTTCACATTTTTTAAAAATTGTTTTTCTAATTTTACAGTACTCCCGAAAAAAACATGAGTACTATGCCAAATGCTACCAAAACCGCACGGTGTTTCATGCAATCACCCATAAAGAAGAAGTAAGCTGCCAAAGTTCCCTATAATCTAAGAATGTTAGTATTTTGAACTTCAAATTTCTCGGGCCAAAGATTCAAAACAATTTGGGTTGACATGAAAACAATAACTAAACTTCAAGGGGAACATAAACCAACAAATTTAATTTAAAACAAACATTGGATGAAGGAGATACAAGCCTCCAAAGTTGAAGCCATCAAAATGGAGTTTGGTGAAATTAAATTGGACCTATGAACTTTGAATGGCTTTCAAAAAATCACTACATCTTGAATTGATGTGAGAATTTTTCCACCAAAACTAAAAGAAGGAGCATAGGTTTCACAACAATTTTTTAAATTTTGAACATGAGATGCAAAAGTTACAACACTTCAAATTTTACTCCTTGACTATGTGAGGACACTTTTGGTCCCCTTCGGCGGAGAAGGATTGATATAGAGGAATTTTCCTTATTAGTTTGTCATAAATGCTTTGGGATCTTACAGACAATTTAAAACCAAATCCAAAATATTTTTTGGTATGCATAGCATTGTTTATCTTCACTCTCTCTTCTTCAAGGTCATGCATGTTAGGCCCTTTAACTCATATTTTTTTGGTGACCAAAATTTTAGATTTGACATGTGAAAAGAGGATTGAAAGTGACTTCAAATCACTTTTGTAGTTTTAACACCCACATGATCAAATACTATAATCTTTCAATTCATGAATGATATTGTTGTGTTTTCTTTTCCTATGCGATCTCTAACATGTCTAGTTTGAATTTGTATGGTTACAATTCAAAAAAAAAATTGATACAACCTATCAAAATGTTCAATTTAGAGAAAATTACAAGACGCTCAAAAAAAGGCATGGACATTTAGGGGCTAAATCCATGATCTAATTTTGATGGACATGGGTTGAATGACTTGAATTGAGTATCTACTCATTTTTTAGATTTTTTATTGGGGTACAAAGTATAGATTCACAATTGCTTGGAAATAGCAATGTCTACCTTATCGACTTTGATGTTTGGTTGGAGGAGTTGTCATATTTGGATCTAGAGCATTTGCAATCATGTTTTGTATGCATAGGTTCCTTGTCATTTTGAGGTATTTGGATAATTTTCAGAGTTTTTGAGGCTGAGTGAGCTTCCTTGGAATATGTACACTGAATAGGGGTATTAAGGGGATCCATACTAATTATTCGACACTTCACGCTATATAAATATCTACCTTTGTTGTACATCAATAGTTATTAAAGTGTAGGGGGTTGTACATCGTGTTTCAACATCTACAATATTCAACAATTAGTCCCTTTAACMCTAGAAGGACGAGGGGTCCACATGGAAATCTTCATTTTCTGAAATTGTGGGAACAATTGGTTTAAAAAAATTCAAAAGAACGCATTTGAATTTAAAGTACTGTAGAAAATCTTCCACTTCCACACAAAATTCCGAGGATGAATAGGTGGAGTTCTATCCCACATGGAAATATAGTCTGTCATCCATTGGACCACTCTGGTCTATGGCGTCCTTCCTCGGTTAATTTTTTTGGCCCCTTCATACCCCTATTCAATATAGAAGAGCACCGCAGTTTGTTTGTTGTATCTTGTGAAAACATTTATCATTATTTTCAATGCCCCTTGCATGTGCTAAGCATTTATCTCAACCAAACAATAAGGTACCAAGCTCTAAAATTGTACATGGTCTATAACCACCCATAGGAGGTTGGCAATTTTAGAGCCCTATGCAATTTCAACTTCAAATTTTTACAACTAATTCCACAAAGTTCCAAAAAATATGAAACTATTGGGGTTGGATGCCAATTCTACTTGTTTTTCACGGAAATTTCCTAAAAATTATTTCAAAAAGCTTGGCCTCCCCAAAATTTAGTTTTAGCTTTTACGTGGACAATTTTTTGGACCTGGTACCTTATATGTCAAACTATTTGACAAGTAACTCTGATTTTGTCTCAATGTAAATTTATCTGCCAATGATGTAAGCTTAACCCTTAAACAACACGGAGGTGATCCTAGAAATCATCAATTTCCAAAACCTTGGGAATGAGTGGCCTAAAAGAATCCAAAAGCAATCCTTGGAAGTCAAAGTGGTAGAAAATCTTCCCTTTCCACCACAAATTCCAAGGATGGATGGTTGTATTTATGTCCTACACAGAGAGATTCTCTCTCATTCATCAACTAGAAAATGGCATCTGCATCATTTAACCCCTAAACATCCTAATTCATCTCCAAAATTGACTATTTGAAAAAAATCAATATAAAATGCTATTTGGAAGCATATTTGGATTTGATATACAAATAAAAGATGTAGACACTACAAGAGAAAGGGGTGTTTTAAGTATAGTCCTAGTAGTGCAACGTAATAGTAGAAGCGACCTAATTTCACTATTTTGTATAGCTGAAGGACAATGCCGGCATCAGAAGTCGAGTTAAGTGGATGGAAATAAGGGCCAGGGTGAACTGACCCCCTCACTAGGCCACTTGGAAAAACCCTGAAATTTTCAAATTCTGAACTTATATTTGCAATTGGGAGGCCCTACTTAACCAAAAGAGGTGTATAAAGTAAATTAATCAAGCTCCAAATAGGGGGCTTTTTATTTTACTTGCACCTTTGGAATGACTTAGAGTGGCCCCCAAGTACGGGACTCTCGGTCTCAGAAATTTTTCCAAGCTTCAAGACCGCACTCTAAGACTGACGCTTCTGATATCACAAAGATCATGGAAAAAAGTGGAGTCACGATCATTGAATAGGTCATAAGAGCACCCCCACCAGTGAATTCCCTATCCCTAAAATTTTAGGGAGAGGACCTCAAATAGAGATAGGGATACGGAACCTTCACCGCACCAAGTTTTTCCACATTTTGTATCCCTAAATTTTAGAGAACTCGCGAAAAGTTGCACCCCAATTTTGTATTACAAGCCTCATTTAGAGAATTCGTCAAGTCTCATCTGTATACGAGGTTCCAAAAAAAATAGAGAAAGGGATACAGAACAGTTGGTGGGGATGCTCTAAGGTAGGAGGTCGTAAAATGGAGCAGGTTCTAAAATCAATCAAGCTTTGGAGGTACATTTTGCACTCTCCAATGTACAAGCAGTCTACATTTGAGGAGGTGGTTGGTTTTAGAGCCCATTGAAATGCACTTTTTTGCAACCTCAAAAATTCATAAGTAATTTCAAAAAGCTCCAAAAAATATGAAATGACTTGGGTTAGATGCCAATTCCACTTGCCTTTCAAGGAAAATTTACTGAAAATTATTTCAAGTAGTTTTACTTTGCCAAAATTGAGCGTCAGCCCTCAGGTGGGCGCTTTATGGACCTCTTACCTTATTACAAGGATCGGGGTGAACTAACCCCCTCGCTAGTTCCTCTAGTTGTTCTAAGGTGCAGGTTAAAACAAGATCCTATTTTGTGCTTAAAATTTTTACCTCTTATAGTCACCTGTCTAGCTAATTTGGGGCCTCTGATTGCAAATATGAATTTGATATTTGCTAATTTTATCATTCGTGGAAATTGAAAAATTTCAGCGTTTTCACTCAGTGACAAGTGAGGGGTCAATTCACCCTAGTCCATAAAAGAGATGCCAGAAACTGCCTCAAATTGGTGCAATTTGGAGTGCACTGGTAACCGTGATTTGTTAATGTCACTATCAATTTTCACTTTTAGCTAATTTTAAAGTGGATTATTGTCTTTGTGCAATATCTAAATTTGAACCTTTGAATGAGCCCGTGAATGAGCCTTCCATGAAAAAAAAATGTGACATTTAATTATAAAACAGTGATTGAAAAGTCAGATCTATATATGACGGGCAGCGTTCTTTAAAGTGGCGAAAATTCGCTTTGTTTCTACTTGGAATTATCTTCTGCTAAATGTACATTGGGAAAATCTTGGGGAAAATGCAGATTTGAGCAAATAAACTAACGTCATTCAATCAAGGATGCCAAAATGTGTATCCACTGGAATTTCATTTAGCATTCATCCCCTCCTGCGCGATTTTAGGATTAGCTAGGGTTTTACCTGCACCGTTGGATGATCGCGCGTTGGCTCCATCCTGGCCGTTGAAGTCGCAGCCATCAGCTCCTGTCGTGCTCAAGGTTTAGCAGCCTGTCTCTTCCATGTACCTATAGTTTTAGCACTCATGTTGGTACCTGCACTCCTGCATTGTCCTGCAATTCACAATTTGTTTCCCTTGGATTCGCCTTAACTCCCTTGCGCATTGAATGTATTTTGAATTGCTTGGTTATTCACTTGTTCCACCTTCAGCAAATCAGCACTTCAGCAGTTCAGCCCTTCGCTTGTGTCAGTTGTGTGAGTTGCGTACTTGCGTCTCTCAGCTTTGAATGAGCGACGCCATTTTGTGGAGTTTAGGGTACTTGGGATTTGGGAGTGCCAAACTATCCATTGCCAAACTGCCAATTCCTGTCTGTGGTGAAGATTTTTGAGACGTTGGGCAACTATGCTTAATTTTCTGAGACGTTCACTTCAATTGGGATTTGGAATTTCGGAAATGGAGGCTGCTTGCACGCGGTGGAATGAATGTTTTGAAAATTTCAAGTTAGGGACGCGGGGTGCGATTTACCAGACTGGCAGGTTGGCGGCTTGGCGCTTTGGCGGACTGGCGGGTTGGCGACTTGGCGCCTTGGCGGTGCGATGGGCATTGGGCAACCTTCCAATTTCACGGCCTTTTTGGTAGTTGGTACACACTTACGCAGTTTTGCTGGCTATAAAAGATTTGGTGAGTGTGGAAGGGATCGCGTGAGCAACTGAGGATGCTTCCACTAGAAGAAAACAGTGTTTTTTCTGATGTTCGGCCCTTGACGTCCCGTGTCCCGAGAGACATCACTTGTCCGATGCAGACATCCGAATGCTGAGGGGTCGGACACAACGAAAATGTGGATTTTCACAGGATGTCAGCGACAGTATAGCTGAAATTTTGATCAGACGTATGAATGCTATCGAAAACAGGGATGTCTGCAGAGACATCACTTTTGACAAGTAGATGTTCGAAAAAATGTCTTGAACGGACGTCTTCGCCACGTCATCATCTGTAGTCAATTTCATCTGAAGGTAACTAACAGAGATTTTCAACGGGCAGGGGTTAAAGGACTGCCCGACTTGGAAAAAAAGGAACGGGCAGGGTTTGGCCCTGAAATTGCTGACGTGGCATCTGACGTGGCAAGATGACGTGGAAATTATCTGAGGTGGACATTGGGAGCTGACATGGCATGCCACGTCAGCATTTTGGGTCCTCTAAAGTCAGATTTTCTGATGTCCTCCGGGACATCATCCTGGACGTCCAGATGTTCTACGGGACATTATCAATTCGAACGTGTCAATTCAGACATTGTTTTCTTGTAGTGAATACACTTGAATAGATTCATTTCCTTTACAATCCATTTTCATGTACGACATACGTATCTAGGATGAATTAAATTTTGAGAGGATGTCAAATAATGTCAAAGAGAATGTCCAAAAAATTGTTCATTCCAATCACTCTCTGAAATTTGTCCATAACTTATGATTAAAGGCTTGAAATCTCAAATGGATTTTTGGAGATGAAACTTAGATCTATTTACCAACTTTTCTTAATTGTAATTTTTTTGAAAAAAAATACTCTACTATGCTTAAATGGGGTCTGAAATTCTATGTGAAGCACACACTACAACGGAACGCAATCATTTTCTGTCCATTCGGACATTTTTCTGTCAATTTTTTTGTCAACTAGGACATTTTCTTGTCAGTTCGGACACTTTCCTGTCAATTCAGACATTGTCTGTCAGTTCAGACGTCTCAATTCAGACTGTTTTCTTGTAGTGACAATTCCTGCGTTTTACATGTCCCACACGGTTTGTCTCACCTCCTACCTTCCAACTTGTATAAAGGACTCATCCTCTCCTCTCCACATACTCAAAGGTAAGTGGTTTTCAAAGCCAAACATGGTGTATTATACATGGTGTATTTTGTACGGTGTATTTTGTATGGTGTATTTTGCATGGTGTATTTTGTATGGTGTATTTTGTATGGCATATTTTGTATGGTGTATTCTGTATGGTGTATCTTGTATCAATTGTATGGTGTACTTTGCATGGTGTATTTTATGGTATATTATGCACGCTGTATTTTGTACAATGTATTATATATGGTACATTTTGTATTTTGTATTGTATATGGTGTATAGTATATTGTATATAACATGTTATTTTCAAAATTGTATATGCATCTGACATGTAGTTACACTTTTGTGACATCACACCAGACGTTGTGATGTTGTAAAAAACATCATCATGTCGTGGTGCTTCATACAAACATCACACCAAACATTGTGATGTCATTAAAAATGTCCACAACTATGGGTGTCACAAACCGCATAGACATAGGATGTCCAACAAAACATCAATGTAGACGTTAGCACGTCTACATTGATGTCTTTGAAAGCATCCCTACATTTCTTAAATGACCAATGAGGTTGCTCCAAAATATTGCCACATCAGCATCTTTGGATGCCACGTCAGCCAATTTTTGAGTTGCCACATGACATGACACGTCGGATGACACGTCATGGACGGGCAATGGATGAAAAAAGTACCACGCTGGCTTTCCCGCGTTGAGGTGGACGCCAGATGTCGAACTCCTAGATCCCCGTTGACCAATGTTTTTTTTGATGTTCGGCCGGATTTCGTGAAAATCTGCCTGGACATGGCATGCAAATCGCACGTCCAAGCTAACGCGATTTTTCAGACGCTAAGATGAACGTCAAACCCTGCATATGGATGTCAAAACGCAGGATCCAGAAAAACACTATTTTCTTCTAGTGTTCGTGAGGTACTGAGGTCATTGTGCATTGAAACGTTGCTCCGCAGGCTTGCTATCTCGCACTTTTCTTGCACGTTTTGTTTGTGTGGTGAATTACTACTCTGAGCCTCTGAGTGCTCTACTGCTCTCTCGCTTATTTGCTACATTATTGGAATGTTCAGCAATTTTCTGTATTGCTGGGTTTAGGGTGCTCGAGGTACCGCCCTTCTTTTTTGTTGGTCTATGTTTGCGGGGTGTTGTGGGTGCAGGCCTGCAAGGATTCAAGCGAGTAATCGAGTATGGCGCCGAGGTTGAAACTGCTAGACAACTTCCACGTGAGGACGTTCAAGTCTTTGCGCAACACTCACGGTTTGGATAAGTATCTTCCAGCGCCGGAAGAGGTAACTCGGATTTCGGAGACACGGTTGTCCGATTCTGTTGCTGGGCCCTTAATCCACTTGCAGTCGTTAGCAAAGGAGACAGTTGTCTCGGCGCCATCGGTGGAGGTTACTGATCCGGCCTCAACGAGTACTGACGACAAGGAACTGGAGAGACCTAAGGCGCGCAAAAGAAGAAAAGTCGCCCCGACCACCGTGACCAGAAGGTGGCAGGAGGTGTGGGCTTGTAAGTTCACTTGGGCCGAAGGGGAGTTCGATGTTGCGAGCAATCTCGTCGGAGTCGTTTGCAAGAGTTGCAGTAGCGTGAGTGGCAGGCGAAAACTCATAGTTCCGAAAGGCGACAACCTCAAGAAGCACGAGGAAAAGCGGACTTGCAAGTTTGATGGCGAGCCTTCTCCACAGCTGAAGAAGGGCGACATGTACGTGAAGCTTGACTGCAAACACGTTCAATTTAACAAGCTCTGGGCAGGGCGACGGCTAGCCGGCACTGTCGCAGACCAAATCGTGGCTGGTTTGGAAGGCGAAGCCAACAGAAAGGAAGTGCAATTTTCTACCTTGTTTCAAGTTCTCAGTTCTGGTCGTCCCATGTGCAATTATGAGCGACAACAATATTTACTAAAGCACCTGAAGGTAAAAAAATGTGCCTAAGAAGCACTGGTCCGAAACATCTGGTTGGGAAATGAGTGAACACCTTCACTCCTCTGTCATGGCTGCTATGAAACTTGTGGTTCATTCTGCAAGGTATGTGTTAATATTTGCTGATGAGGTTACGGCAGTGGACAACACTTTGTGGATTGGGGTTCATATTTATGCTATGCAGTCGTGGGAGAGAATTCCACACTTGCTCCATCTTTCTTGTGTGTCTGACTGTGGGACTGCAGATCATCTTACAGATGTGATCATGCATTCTTTACTTGGTGAGAGCGGTCTTAMGCGTGAAGAAATTGCTAGTAAGCTTGTGTCTTTTGGGGAAGATGGTGTCAGCACATTTCAAGGACCTAAAACTGGGGTCTCCACCCAGATTAGAGAGAAATGGGTTCCATATTGCCTTGGAGCAAGCTGTGCTAGTCATCATATTAACCTGGTGGTCGAGACTCTCTCCAACTACCCCATGGTGTCTCGTCTCGAGGCTCTTTGTCAGTCTCTGTACGCCTACTTCTGCCGCAGACACAAACGACACACTGAGTTACAAAAGCTGGCCGATCTCATGGAAACTAAGGGTAACAAAATGCTGAGGAACGTGGAGACGCGGTGGATTTCTATGCGGAGCCCAGCCCAGAGAATAATGTCAGAATACAAGACATTGTTGGTAAAAATGGGCCTTGACATGGCGGGGGCTGGCGGTAGCAGATCCAATTCAGCTGGGGCCACCAACTTTGATTACCTATCCGACATTGAAGTCCTACTTTCACCGTCTTGCTTCATCCCGTTGTTAAATGTAGTACACTGCCTTGTGAAACTGTCGCAAGCTCGTGACGTTTTCATCTGTGACTTTCTGCAGTCGGTGAAGGTGTGCCAATCTGATTTGGCACGCATGTTTGTTGATGAAGCAACTGCCTTCACCACGCCAAAGTTCAAGCGTTACCAAGATTTCTGTTCACTGTCCTCAGCCGAAATTCCTATGGAATGGATGGAGACGCTTGGTGACGGCGGTGCTTTCCACCTGTTGTTCAATTTTGGATGCACCACTGCATTTGCCCAATGCCATGACAAGGTGACTAGCAATCACATTTTCGTGACAGAAGAGGAATTCCAGCGCATACAAGCTAACATCTAGCAACAGTTTGCTAGTAAGTTTTCTTGGTTACAATTTTTTTTTTAACTTCAAATTTTTCTTTATCTTCAAATTTTTTTTAACTTCAAATTTTTTTTAACTTCAAATTTTTTTTAACTTCAAATTTTTTTTTAACTTCAAATTTTTTTTAACTTCAAATTTTTTTTTAACTTCAAATTTTTTTTAACTTCAAATTTTTTTTTTAACTTCATATTTTTTTTGGCTCACTCTATATTCAATGTCTTGGCTTCTTTGGGAGATTCATAATGTTCAGAATTCCAGCAGCTGTGCTTCATTGAGTACCCTAAAGAAAATCAATATTGTTGTAAATTACAGTGTTCATTTCCTTGTAGTTTCTTACTTGTTGGTTTGTTCTACCTTGCTGCTTTGCCTTGTGGGTTGTATCTATGTTCTTTTCAAGTTCAGGGTCATGTTGTTGATTATTTGGTGACTTCTTTGCTGTCGGTTGGGTAGAAATTGCGCAATCTCTTTCCAATGAGCTGGATCGGCGCTTCCCACAGTAGAAGTTGCTTGATGCGTTTGGAATCATTTACCCCCAATACTGGAAGCATCCAGGGGCAGATGAGAGTTTCTGTCACCACTTGGCAGTTCCAAAAGCTTTCTATTCTCACCCAAAGGTTTTGAATGCAGGCGGAACCAACTACACGGCACCTGAATTACTTTCTGGCTCCAATCTAGATAATCAGCAAGGGTTGTTCAAAGTGACAATGCGAGCTAACTGTGATGCCGCTTGTACTTCAGGGGCTCGCATGAATCCAATAATTCAGCTCTGGTGGACCGTGTCCCAATCCCGGCACTTGCAAAAATTGATTTCTGAGTACTTTAAGTTGGCGGAAATTGGATGTTGCTTGGTGCTAGGGTCGGTAGAGGATGAACGGTGTTACTCAACGTTGAAATTTCTGAAGTCCTGCCAAAGAAATAGGCTTGGCAAGCACTTACCGCTTGTTGTGCGTATGTTTGGCCAACAATACTTCTCATTGAAAAATTTTCCATATAAGGAAGCTATTCAGTCTTGGAAAGCAGCTGTAAAGACTGGACGCCATGGTGATGTGTGATTCCTAGGTGGCTCATCAATATCCTCCCCCTTTTGTAGACCTTAGTTTTCATGAGATAAGGCTACCTTTAGGCCTCAAGAATGTTATTTTCCTTGACTTGGAAGTTCATGGCTGGGACGTGCTTGGCAATGCACACTTGGAGAAGGTGGAGTGCGGAACGAGCAGCATCAACTTCGTGGAGCATCATCACTTTCTTCTTCACTCTAACTTGAATTTCTAACGTGTTTTGTTTGTTTAGTGGTGTGCAAATCACTAATACTGCAATTTGGGCAGTCTTGCTATTTCAGCAAGAAGGGTTCAATCCCCTTGTTAGTGAAAGTTTCTAGTTTATGTCATTTGTTTTTATTTCAATTTATGTCACTTGTTTATGTTCATGATTTTGTTTGCAGATTTGGTCTCTCTTTGTAAAGAGTTGTCAAATGTATTGGATGTATCAGTGTATGTGAGATTGGGCCTTTCTCTTCTTTGCTATGGGTGATTGGGTTGGCTTGAAAGTTCTTGCTTTGTTATAGCTGAATTTGTTATACATATGTAACACAATTTTGGTATGAAAGGCACACTTAAAAAAAAGTGAGGGCCATTTTCATTCGCAAGTATGCATTGTAGTATTTGCAACAAGTAGCACCAGCATGTGTAAAAAAGCATTTTGAAATTGCGCATACAAATCGCCCATTCCATACAAATTTACAACATGTAGGAAAAAAATAGTAAGTAGAAAGAAGTAGAGAATGATTCAAAATACTAAATTGTTAACAATTTATTTATGAAATTTAAAATTGCCAATCCCAATGGTTGAAATGTTGTAATAAACAATCCACACCCAATCTTTTGATTTTTTTTCAAAATTATTGAAAAATGAGTTAAATAAAGGACTTCAAAGTTTATGTTAGCGTAGAGATTCTATGATTGCCCGCAAACAAAAACTCTTCATAACTTTTGACTCGTTGATCAAAATGGAGTCATTCAAAGCTTCTCATGTACATATAGTTGTAGATAATCATTTTCGAATTTTTATTTCTGAAAAAAGTCATTTTTTCAGACCTGCCTGGGCTGCCCGCCGACCACTGAAAATCACATATCATGCAATAACTTTTTACCCGTGTAGTCAAATGTTATGAAAGTTGTTGGGCCTTAAAGCTACTCCTTGTACACATGTTGTGTAAAAATTTTAAAGAAAAATAATGAAAAATCTATTCGTAGTGAGCTGCCCAAAATCGCTATGTTGCCAAAAAACGCAGTTTGGTCCTTTAGGGGTTAATTACTACCACAGTGCCGATGCAACACGTCGTCTTTTGATTCGATTTGATGATCCACAGCTGAAACCCTTCCCAAGTAACTCGATCTGCACTTGAGGACTTGGCTGTACTGCTGTACGTGCTCACCCAGATTCCGAGTAGCTTCACTTGATCTGAACGATTGTTGATCTGTTGCGACAACATCCTGGCTGGCGACCAATCTCACAAGCTCGGTGCGGTGCATGTGTCGGAACATCGTTGKCATCTCTGGCGCTTTCGAACTATTTCATTTCATGTAGAATAAGGAATTCATTAGCTGGCTCTCCGCCTGAGTTTCTCTCGATCCCTCTAGTAATGTTTCAAACCTGACTTGGCTATCGATCTTTACTCCTGGAATTTGAGTTTCGATGGCACAGACTTCGCCTCGACAAATGTAGTTCGATCTTAATTATTTCAGTGTGGACAGCCAGGCCACTCCACCCAAGATCTCGTGAAGCTAGCTATGGCACGCCGATGTAGTTGTATGTACATGTTCTATATCGTCAAGTAGGTTGAGTACGTGAGCACAATTAATTAACATGTCAAGCCAAGATCCTTTTGACTTGCCTACAGGAGTCGCTATTCACCAATCACTGTGTGTCTGCGACGGTTAATGGTGGATCGCGGGATAAAGATGATTAGAGCCAACAAGGCAAGGACTTTTGTGGACGAGCGATGTAAGGTTCGTTGACTGTGATTTTCCTCCAAATCCAAACGTGGAGACACAAAGCTGACAAGGATCATTCAAGGCATGTATAGAGTCGAATCCTTCTCTTCTTGGGTCTTTTCCATTCATTTGCTGCAATACTTCAATTGTTCTTGCCGTCGTCTCGGCTCCAAATTATCACTGATTGTTTGATCGAATTTGTTGATGAACAGGCCACTAGTATACACAGGCGAGGACGCTATTCCCAATATCTCGAGAGTGAAGTGAAGGCTACTTAATTACTTTAGGGGAAAATTTAGTCAGCGCCACTAGTGTAAACGCTGAATACACTAGTGTAAACGCTGCGCATCAAGGAGATGAAGTATCACAACTTGGGAGTGAAGGAGTCTGATGCGTCACCCAGTGGAGGTCAAATTTTGTTGCTAGTGATCAAACTCTTTGCGGTTCGAGAATCAAAGAGGACTAATGTTGATGAGCCATTTGCAAGTCTAGACGAAGTTAGTCGACTGTAATTCTACACCGGACCCTCACTCACGAACAGAAAGTTCTTAAGGATTTATGATTGATAAGGGCGCACAAGAGTGAGTCTTTCCCAACTCCCTCGCGTGCACTTCAACTTTTGGTAGGACTTTTCAAAGGAGTGACCAGGCGTATCACCTGAAGGCAGATTCGTGGTAGCGGGAAGGCAGTTTGTTGGAGTTTTTGGTTCTCAGCAGCCGGAAGTCGGAGGTTCTTGGGGACTCAGAATTACGCGTTAAATGTCAGTTCTCCATGGCGGAAAGCATATTAGAGATGGTTCAGCTGATCAAAGATGGAAAGCATCTTGAAGTTGAAGCTGCTGAAGTGGTGGATATGCCCGAGTGGGTCGTCTTCGAGGTCCCAGAGACCTTGAGAGCGCAAGCCCCGGCAAGTTTTCAGAACAAGGGTTTGGAGCTCGGCCTCCACCGTCGCAGCTTGCAGAAATCTCGGATTGAAGTCTTCAAAGCCGAACTAGCTCAGGTTGTACACTTGAAGCTCGCCACCGCCCAGAGATCCTGGGACCATTTCGCACGTGAAGTCGTTGGCGATGTCAACAAAGCGAGACGTGCATATTCAACAAGCTCTGCCAGATTCACCGACGAGGAAGTGCAGAACCTCTTGGCGTTGGACGCGCTTTTCCTAGTGGTGCTGTTCAAGTACGTCAATGGCCGGGGATTCTTCTGGAAAGAGTTTCAAGCCCTGGCCGGACGGTTGAGTGAAATCCTCGCCGTGTTAGTGAAGACAGACTTCTTTCTCATTGAAAATCAAGTGCCCATGTATCTGCTCCAATCTGTCATCAAGCAATTGTACGAGGATGACGAAGAAACACAAGTGAAAGTTCAAAATGACCCCGCTTTCAAAATCAAGGAACTGATAGAAGATGAGCTGGAGAAGGTGCTGAATCAAGCCGTTCTTGCCCTCAACCCTTTTAGATTCCCAGACAACACCGGAAATGTCCTTCCACGCTCTCACAACAGCAGAGACGAGCTTCACAAACACTTACTCAAGACCTACCCCGTAGTCCCCCTGGAGAAATCCCTAATCAACTGCCAGCATCTTCTGGATTGCATCTACAGAGTCATCTGCGGCCATTCCCTTCCTTTCGAGGTGGATCCCTACGTGGGCAGCAGTCTTCCTCCGCAGAGCATCCACTCTGCCTCTCGCCTAGAAGCAGTCGGAATTCACGTTGTAGGCACTGTCCCRACCGTGCGCAATATCAAACTCAGTGGCAGGGGATGCTTGAGAAGTGCAAAGTTGCAGTTGCCCAGCGTGGAGTTGTACGATTACACTGAGTCAGTATTCCAGAACCTAGCATTGCATGAGCAACAAAYTTCTGGGGGCTCGTGTGGGGATTTCAGATGCTACCTCCAGTGCATGGCCTCTCTGTGCGTCGATGTGGCAGACATGGAACTATTGACCGATCAAAGAGTGATCATCAACTACATGGGGAACAACATTCTTTTAGGGATGTGGGATCGAAGTTTGCGGGGGGTGTCCTCACCGTTTCCTTGGAGCWCATGGAAGAAATGCTATGGTCGCATTCATCAACATCGGAACGCAACGTTCAAGCAATGGTGGCAGGAGTGTTGGGTGTTGTTTTTTTCGAAACCGTGGAAGCTAGTGAGCGTGYTAGCGGGGATCTTGTTGTTGTTTCTCACTGCTGTGCAAACATGGCTCACCTCGTTTCCACCCAAGGGCTCCAAGCTTAAAGGCTGAGCCCATTGACATGCAAGGAGAAAGAATTCCAACCTCTTTTTGAGGTAGGCCTAAATTTATAAGTCTGTTCACCTAGGATTCCACATATAGTTCGTAGCAATATACATGAGTGACACCAAGACTACATACCACAATTATGAGGGATACTGTATACTACCTATACATAGGTTGGTGTAAATTATGAGACTGGTTTGCAGTTCATTGAGTATGTAATTTATATAATTTCAATTTGCTATGTAATACTCCGAAGTATGCGAACTTTTAAAGCATAGAATGTGCACGTTGTTGCTACATATGCATCAATATGTAAGCTATGAATTATGTTTGGTGATTTTTAGATCTAGTGAATCGATCTTAGAGGGTGGTGCATATTTGCATATCATTTAGATAGGGTCGGACTTCACTGAATTTTCAAACACGTTGTTCTCTGAGCCGGGTATTGGGAGATTTCATTTCATTACCGTTGGACACATCACTGTTGGGTGGATGAACACGTCACCCAGCTGCTCAACCGATTCTAGCAGTAGTAGAAATCCTGCGCTTGACATTACGGTCCTTGTATGGAACTAGAATTCAATTTCATCATACAGTAGTTTCACATGGGACGACGTTGCGCAGGATTTGTACGTTACACTGTCGAATGAGCGAAATCTGGCAGCCATGAAGTTTGAAATCGAGTCACAGAAGCAATGTATTTCCGGAGAGTTTTAACTTCGTTTAGTCATAGTTATGACGCCATATTCCTAGATTGGAGATTCGGGCTCATGTTGGTGAAATAATGGAAGGTCAAACCACAATGTGGCCGGCTTCATATTATATCCTGAAACGTGGCAAATTTCATTCCTCTGTCACTTGCAGCAATTAAGTAGAAGAAAGTTTTGCTTCAGATTGCAGTCATTGAGCCCATTTACTTATCAAATGTAATCATCACATTGCATTCCTTCTCTTCCGACGCCTGTTTCCTGTGCGTGCTACCCAGCTTCTTGTAATTCTGTCATTGCAACACAGAGAACTTGCCACACAGGACTTGCCACATCTTTCTACACTCCGGTACAGACGTACAGTATTCACGGTCCTGKATAAATCAAGCTCAAAACCTTTAGGAAGTGCTTCAGCCCGCATTGCTGCTTTCCTGCATGTTATCTCCAATATTCGGATAATTCCCACCAGCCATTTTATTTTGGGTCAAATGTTCCCAGATTTCAATAAAAGAATATGGTGTAGCTACAAGCCTTAAGGAAAAAACGATTAAAATTAAGGTAATAATACAGTATTTCTGTTTTTTTTGTCACTGTAACCGAGTTTACTCCAAACGCCGTGTTTTGAATTGAATGTGAGGGGAGAGAGTCACACGACCTCATTAAGGGAGTCTGCTCTTTAAGCGACCTTTGAAGATCTGATTGCCTTTGGAGGAAGCTAAACTACTTGAAAGAAATTTTTAGGAAATTTTCATAAGAAGAAAAATGGAATTGGCATCTAACCCAAGTTGTTTCCTATATTTTTGGACCTTCACAGAATTTGTTACAAATTTTTGAAGTTGAAATGCAGTGATCACTGAAAGTGACCAGTTTCTAAAATATACACCATGTGCGACTATGAAGAAAGCAAAATGTACGTTTGTGTCAGTGGTCCCTTTTAAAGCACGGTCCCTGTAAGAGCAGGCTGCCTTTCGCATTGACAGGTTCAATGGCAAAGGCTTTGCTGTGTGGAAGTTCATGATGCAGGCTATCTCAAAACTGCGCATAGGTTATCATAGTAATTAAAGCTCATAAGTGACCGGCAATTAGTCACTATGTAGAAATGTCTGTCCAAGAGAATAATAATAATAATAATAATAATAATAAAATGAATATATTCTGGTTTACAAGATCTTGGGATAGCAAAATCAGTAACAAAAATATCTTAAGTTTGATAAAAAAAAATATGATATATTAGGTCTTTTGGTAGATTAATAATTTCAAATATATAAATATATAAATAATTCCACCAAAATATGAGTTTCAAAATACATAATTTTCTGTATTCATAGCATTGAAGAATTCAAATGTTGAAATTTTAACATTACAAAATTTTAAAATCTTCAATTGGTTGTCCTTTGCTCAGTCCTTGGAACATGGAGAATATTGAAAACTTAGTTAAATTTTATTAATTACACTTTTGAAAGTTTCATATTAAAAATATGCTTTGATGTTCTTTATTTTTAAAATGTGATTATTCATGAAAATTCTTGAATGGTCTTGATTATGAAAATGTAAGATTCAATTTTAAATTATCTTTATTCACTATGAAATTTTTGTCATAGTTTGGTCAAACTGGGATCAAATCGAGACATTTCATTTCTTAAAAACTCTAGTCAAGTAAAATTCTAACTTTTGTCTTACTTGTACATGAACTTAAATGTAAGTAGGCAACATATGTATATTAAATAGTGGACCAATATTTAATTTCATTTTCAAAATGTACGGAAAGAACTTTATGAGCAAGATTTATTCCAAAAACTCACAAATTGTCACTTGCCATTCTAATTGTTGTATCTTTTTATACTTTAAGCAATATTCTTCAAATTTCTAACTTCCACTCTCCAATGGCCATGAGCAAGTTTTTTTCAACATTGTTCATTTCATCCTAGTTGTATCTTATTTCTACAATTTGTACTTTTTTTTAATTGTTTCTTAATAATTATTTTGTGCCTTTTGCCGTAGCCACAACCAAAATGATACAAAAGGTAATTTTCTAATTTGTTAATTTGTAAAAATATAGAAATACAATATCTTTTGTGCACAAAAGAGTGGAAGGGCTTTGTTTTGTGTCATTTAAACATGTGATGTGAAATTTATGTCTTTCCAATACAAAAGATAATTTAACTCAATTTTCCAATTCATAAGGTTCACTTTACCATAGGTTCAAATTCCACTAAAGTCCATGCACCCCTCCTCACAAAGAGCTTTCCAACAGTACCAATAACACATTTTTTAGATATGTGTGTAATAAACAAAACAAACCAGCTAATTTGATTTAAGATATTGATTATTATAGGCTCTTAAATGAAATTTTCAAACATTGATAATTTTTTATAAGCATTTGTTTCCTTTCATAAATTTTCTTCAACGTAATAGGATAGACAAGATGTCTTTTTGTGACTTGTCCTTGCTATTTTATTTTATTTAAACTTCTTTTGTTTGAATAATTTGACCAACTTCTACTTTAACATTTTCTAGGAACTTTATTTTCTCAAAAACTTTTTAGAAATTTTAGAGTTGTTTACAAAGTGTTATATTTATACAAATCTACATTTAGCTTGAAATTGTTTATTTATTTAAACTAATGGCTCAAGATTAATTGCTTCAACTTCCTTTTGTTATTCAATTGTTCAATCGCTAATGACAATAAGTGAAAAATTTCTTTCAATGTTTCTTCTTCAACAAAAAATTGTCAACATATCTTCTAGATTTTATCTTCTATATTAGATGCAATTTGTGTCCACCACACTATATAGCTTTTAATCTTGTATTTTTTGTAAATATTCCATTTCTAATCTTTATTTCAATTCTATGGTTTATGAGTTTTATAAATACCTTAACTACCACTATACTTTAAGAAAAAAGTTACTTCCATACAATATTAGCTTCAAAAATTTAAATAAACTTACAACTAACTAAAATGGTTTACTTGGTACAACCAATTCTGTGAATTCACGTGGWACATCCAAAGGAATAAAAGCTCTATTAGATAAGCCTAAGTAATATTCTAATGCTAATTTTAACTTTTTATAGTTTTTCAAAAGAAATATTTGATCTTTTTCAATGTCAATTCCTATTGTTCTTGTAATCGAAAATACTTTCAAAAATGTATTTTTAGATGGGGCTCGAAATCTTAATGCCATTCGTGCTACCATGTTTCTTGGTATGCATTTCATTGCTTCAAGTATCAACAAAGGGCTTCCAGTAAGTGTAAGAGAATTACCATGTGTTTCACCACCAATATAGTAAGTCATACCTCGATTAGATTCTATACATAGTTCGTCTTTTGTAAATGCCTACATTATTATGAAGAATTAGAAATATTTTGATACAAAAATGAAATCTTATTTGCATGTAAATTAAAAGAAAAAAATCATGATTACATGCTTATAGTATTTTATTTTTCAAATAGCATTTTAAAGTCTACATTTTTAATTATTATTTTTAATTACTAATTAAATAAAACACATAAAATTTTAATTAATTTGATTCAAAAAATTCACTTTATCATTTACAATCTAATTTTAGATTTTTAAAATTTGAGTCAAATTTTTATTCAAAATTATTGCATTTTATATGGAGGAAGTATTTATACACAATGTATAAAATAATTTAATTTATTAATTTATTAAATTTACTAAATTTTG
Organism: Pleurozium schreberi; assembly: GCA_006891605.1. Lineage (NCBI taxonomy): Eukaryota > Viridiplantae > Streptophyta > Bryopsida > Hypnales > Hylocomiaceae > Pleurozium > Pleurozium schreberi. The sequence continues at coordinate 10,651 of VACF01000276.1, read as the reverse complement.
TAATTGTGGAGTACCTTTGCTAGAGCTTTATGTAGARCTGGTTGTTTAAGAAATGGAATTGGCATGTGTAGACTAAAAGTCTCAGGTTCTTTAACTCTAAATGTTTGTCCTACTAAATATTCGTAAAATTTAAAACATTCATCAACAATGGAAGGGCCAAAAATAGTAACTGACCACTGCTTGTGTCTATTGTTGTCAAAAAATGAATCTTCATCCTGTTTCAATTATATTTATTTTATTTTAAGAAAACAGTCAATTCAATTTTTGCATAAAATCACAAGAAATTAACCCAAATAATTTGTTTAACATTGCCCTCTTAAGTCGTACCTAACTAAGAATTACAATTAAAAAAATACTCGTGCAAAATTACCAATTTTTTTTGTTTCAAAATCAACAACATATAGAAGACAACTTAATAAAAGAAATAAACTTCAAGATAAAACATTTTATTTATTGAAATTTATTATGCTTTCAAAATAGAGGATATACTAATTTCAAAATTCTTTCAAAGATATTTTATGCTATATTCAAAATCAATACTACGTCATGCAATAATGGTCTTACTTAACCCCTAAAGGACCAAGTGTTCGTTCAACGTACGCAAGAAATCTTGGGTAGATTCCTACGAAGTCATTTTTGGTCGGATGTTCATGAAATTTGGACACAAAGTGAAATTATAAACCCTCTTTCCTAAAATCTACTTTTTTTGTGATCGGGTGCCCAGATCAAAAGTTATGCTTTCATGAACTTTGCGGGCAGCTCGGGTAGCTCCGGGCAGCATGAGCAAAACTATTCCTATGATTGTGAAATTTGGTGGGTATGTAGCTTACATGGTATAAGATGCAAATGTCAAAAACAAATAATCATGTTTAGTGTAAAAATCTCACTCTAGAAGGAGTAAACGTTTCCAAGCCCTATCGAGCAAGGTTGAAAAAGATCTTTTTCACTTGACTTCAAATGTTATAATCTTTCAATCCACGCAGCCAAAGTTTCTGAAATTTTTTCCAGACATTCCCATAGAAGTCTAGTACGAATGTATACAGTTAAATCTTGAAAAAAAAAACTTTTTTTATCATTTTTTTCTTGCTGCCCTATAAAGTGGCAGTTTTTGACAATTTTTGCCTAAAATATGCCTCGGTCTTTAAGCGGTTAAATATATATTTATTATTATTCTTAGATATCATGAATTTTTTTTAACATAAGCAAAAAATAAGATGACAACTTTGAATGATGTAATTGAGACATTAATATGACTAAATAATTTCCAAAATTTATTAACAAAAATTCATCAATAATACAAAATCTAGTAGAAAAATTCTACAATTTTGTTTGTTTAACTAAAAGACATTATTGAAGATTTTAAATGTTGTAGTTTTGATCAGCTACAGTTAAAGTTGTGTATATTAAACTTTAATTTGTCAATACATGTAGATAGATATCCAAAAATTAAGCAATTCATATTTATTTATTTTTTATTTAGTTTCATTAAAGTATAATTTTCAAATAAATAACCAACCAACCAGTAGTTGTTGCACAATGGATGTCTTGTTTTTCTTGCAACTCCATATTCCATACATGCATTTCTTGACTAAAAAAATTTAGTTTTGAAAGTGAAAATTGAAAGAAAAGCTTCTCCAAATTGTTGAAAAAATGAAATATTGAAAGAAGGACTTTACCACCTCAAAAATAATGACTTAAGTTGGGCCATGACCATAGAATGGTTGCATGGGCTTTCAAAAATTAATATAGGTGCAAATAACTCTTGCATTGTGAGCAATACCATCCTAGATAACAAAAACCTAGATTTGGCCCCCTTTTGGAGAGAAATTAGGATATCAATGCTAATGCTTCTCAAAATGCAACCTATGCCATATATTATAGGACATTAGAGTAGCATATTGGAAGAGTTTTGAGCTTATGTTTTTTCTACATTAAAAGCTAGCCACCCAAATCATTTTGAATAGTGGTTTGGATTTTTTTCAAAATGCAAGCCGAGGAGGTGCTCTTTGAGTTCCGTTAAGATTTGAGATTTTTTTTGTTGTTCTTGAATCCTTGTGGTTCCCTTGTTTCCTACTAGTTTTCTCATGCAACAATGGAGTATAAAACTTCATTTCTTGGTTCTTTAGATTTATATGACACATATAATGACCATATTTCAATYTTTTATCGTGAATTTTTAGCCTATTAAGGAATATATACCTATGATCAATATAGCCTAGAATGCAACACTTTAATTTGGACTAAAAAGTGTCACAAAAAAGTAAATATTGATGACRAAAGATGTACACAATCAAATCATAAGAGTTTATGGAAGTTATGTACACAATCAAAGTTTGAGATTACTTTGAAAATTCATAACTTAACCATATGGTATCCAAACAATGCATGCTAACTTGCATTAGAGTCCAATATAAAGACACCTTCAATTTCTAAAATGATCCAATATAATAATTAATGTTTAATAATATTAGCTATACTCATTTGTAACTAGTGATGATTATAAGTGAGTATAGCTTAAAAGAAATAGTTTATTTTGTGGGTTTTCTCTCTTGACAAGCTACATTTGATAACAAAAGTTCAATCTTCTCAATTTCTAAACTTGACCTTTATTTTGTGAGGCTTATGTTCAATAAAGGCAATGGCTATTTAAACTATCGATCCCAACACTCTTCCAACCACAATTATTATTGAGGAGTCACAATAGCTTTGGAGATTCAAATAGCTTTGTGCTTCATATCAAATACAAAACCTTCAATAAATCTTGTAAAGAAATCACAAGAGTTGAATAGCAACCCTTCTATAGAGGCTTTCAATGAGTTCACAAGAACATGTATAAAGAGGGTTTTACRTGTGACACTCTCTTAAGGTAACATCACCTAATTGTCACCCCTTTAAAAATTGATCCCAATAGATTCTTGCCTAAAATGTACAAGCTATAATTATAATACCCTTTGGGTATGCCTATCTTCAAGAAATTTTAAAATCATGGTTACTCATCCGACGTCCAAAAATGCACTTTGAAAAAAAATCTAAAATCTTCTTTTGACTACCAATAAGACTCTTTTAATGATTTTTCAATAAAATAATAGTAACCTTSCTAAATTGCTTATTTAGATGCATTTAGGAGTAGTTCCTCTAATATTATTTAGTAATGAACAAGAATTGAAGACAGAGAGAYTCAAGGATCCGTAGGGCAAAGATGCTTCAACAACATCAACAATTAAATCATCTTCTAAATCTTCAAATAGGGAGTGTTGGCATGTAAGCAYAGAATCTATGAGCTCATGAGTCTACGAGTCTATATTAGAGGCACCTTCTATGGTTATAGATGTCTATGGTATAGGTATCTAAGTTATACTTCCATGGTCATAAGTGCATATGTTATAAACACCTTCTATGGTTGTAGGTATCTACCTAAAACTAAGTACAAGCAGCTCAAATCTATGCACTCATACGCTAGCATTGTCAGTCCGCAAATGATAAACCTTCCAAGGCTCCAAGCTTCCCCTTTGCTCTTGAACCTGCGCGGCATCCTTGCATCTTTGCATCCATTGATTGCACAAAAAATATTAGCACAATTTGTTGTTTATTTCATTATCTCTCTTCCTATGTATCAATGTTCGCTAACATTGAAATATATAAATACATCTCTGGTACCAAAAATGGTTCAAGTGTAGTAAAATTTGCAGTGAAACTTCTTTTTAGCTATTGTTTTTTTCAAGTTAATCTATAAATTATAGATACTTTATTAACTTTTCACTAGTAATTCAAGTCATGTTAAGATTATTATTTATTAATAAAAAAAACTATACTAAAGTCCCAATTGAAGTTCAAATGTTAGCTTGTTAGATTTTCCAATATTTGAAAAGGGGTTTAATTTCTAACAAATAATAATGTGATTGAATCCAAAAACACCAAGTGTGTATTTGATCATATAATAGAGTAGAAAAGGATTTTTTTCTACAATTTGAATCYTTTTTTATTTTCTATAATATTTAGAAGCAAAAAACACGTGAATGTCTATTTCAATATAAATAAAGAATGATGATTGTGTCAAAACAAAAATTGTGTATATTATTCACGTCAAGGGGCCTGTGCAAGCTATTTTGGAATTGAATTTTTTAATTTGTTTTAAAAATAAATCAATAATTTGTCAATAATCAATTAATTAATTAAAAAATTACACTAATTTTTGTTCAATATTTAATCACTTAAGATACTTTTAAATAGTTTATGCTTGACAAATATATACAATTTGGATAAAAATGTCCTTTTAAAGTGCTATACTATAATATAGACACTAAATTTAGCCTTGTGATATTTTTCTCCAAATTAATATAGGGATGTATTGCAATACTACTCATTTATAAATTTATTTTAAAAACGACAACATTGGAGTTATTTTATTGCTTTAAGAGTTCAAAAAAGACTTTATACCTAGTTTTAGCAAAAAATTTAAATATAAAATGATTTTTTAAAATTTCTGAAAAATAAGGGATCTGATTACTATCAAGTTAGACATCAAAAATAAAATTTTCAAGTTGATTGGATTCATGCTCCAAAAGTTATAGCACATGACAACTTCATCATTGCAAGTGTGACGCAAAATAGGACCGGTCTTTCTTGCATTCACCCAGTTAACCTTTAAACAATGCCGAGGCCATTTTTTGGTTGATGAGTGAAAGACCATCTTTGTGTGTAGGACAACAGTGCAATTATTCATCCTCCAAATTTTGAGTGAAAAGACAAGATCTTCTACAACACATTGACTTGCAGTGCTTACTTTTGAAATTTATTAATCCTCGAAGGACAGCCGAGATGTTTTGAGTCCTTTGGAAGACAAAAATCAATTGCAGTGGATGCAAAATGGGCATTTTTCATCCGTTCCTTGGGTAAACATGAAAGTGGAGATGTGCTTTGACATGGAAAGCACAAAATAGGGTCATTGAATGTATCGTCACTTTTAAGTGCTGCAAATTGTAACACAAAGACGTGGAAATTCATGTACATGTGGATAGGCCCCCTTATGCCCATCATCAAATTTTTTATGTTGTTGTCATTTTTAGGTGTTGCATGGTTTAACTTCTTATTGTCTAACACTTGGCAATCCACAATCCACAACCCGCCTTTTTTCGTGGTAATTTGCAGCACCTAAAAATGACAATACATTCAATGACCCTATTTTGTGCTTTCCATGTCAAAGCACATCTCCACTTCCATGTTTACTCAAAAGACAAATGAAAAATACCTTTTTTGCATCCACTACAATTCATTTCTGTCATCCAAAGGACTCAAAACTTCTTTAACGTTCTACAAGGCATTAGATGAGAAATGAGTCTCTAGRGGGCTTTTTTAAGCTTGTTCTTCTTGCTATTCTCAATGCAGTGATGGAACGGCTGGCTGCTGTTAGAAAAGTAATTACAAAAAAAATAAAAAATAAAAAATGTTCTTGAAACGCAAAAACAAAGATAAACTTTTTTTTTTTTAAAAACTAAAAATTTGACGTGGCAATTGCTTTGCCACGTCAGGCCGTTGCTACAATGCTGCGAAAATGCAGGAGCTCAGCTGGGAACTTGCAGCCCTCCCGGGACCTCAAAAAACATCTAATGGTTAAGAGCATCTCCACTCTTTCCTTGGGAAACTGCCTCGCCAAATGACTTTTGGCGGGCTCAAAGTCTCCTTCTGGGATCCACCAACAACTAGTTCCCCACCTTTGCTCTCCATATCTTTAGAAGCTTTGCATTTTGATTGGTGGGAATTGTAATAATTGTTTGACTTTTCTAAATGGAAGATAAGAACATGATAAGACAAGGACATGCAGCTTGAGGGAGAAGTGAGTGAGCCCTCGAGGATTCCAAGTTGACGAAGAATTTGAGCGGGTCCAAGATGTTTTTTATGCRGTGGGGAACATTCCCAAGGGCAGGCTCAACACTGAGCGGCCCGAGACCCTTCTYAGGGCAAGAGTRGAGATGCTCTCAGGGTTAAACAAATGATTCCCACKGTATTAGAATTCATGATTTCCACTGTCACCAGTCCGTCCTTTAAGGGTTAATACTAAAGGGAAGAGAGAGGGACTCACCGGGCGAAGATGCTCCGGCAGCATCAGCAACTGAATCGTCTCCCAAGTCTTCAAACGATAAACCCTCCAAGGGCCCCCGCTCTCGAACCTTCGCAGCATCCCCGCGTCCCTGCGTCCCATCCGCCGCGCGCCCGCGGACGGCTGGCCGCGCCMCTCGCTCACACGCCACCAGTGACCACACTTGCCACTCCCTCCCCATCCAACTGAAAAAACGAACACACCCAAAAGTAGCCCTTTCATTGCGTCACTTGGCCCGGACGGACGCTGTCACGGGGGAAGCTGCGAACCCAGATTCGCCAATTTATGAAAAGAAAATAACAGAAACCCGCCTGAAGGACGGATACCACCACAATCTTCTCTTTTACTCTTTTCTTGGGCCAGGGTTGCGAGTTCTGGCGCTTCTGGTTTTGGTTTTGGTTTGTTAGAAACGAGTGTGGGGACTGTGGGGACTGTGGGTGGTGGTTAGTGTGCACTTGTGTTGGGATTCGAGCGGTGGTCGCTATGGTCACCATGGGTGCCRTCGTGAGGGAAGTGGTGACCTCGACCGTGCTGGCGAATGCGCACTCTGGAGCGTCTTCCCCGGCGTGGATTGCGAAAGCCGGCGCTTCATTCGTGGGGCGAATTGGTTGCACGCGCGAAGTGGGTTGCGGAAACGCCTTGCGCAGACGCGCGCAGTTTCTGAATCACGCGGAGACGAAAGGGCTGGTAAGCCGTAAGCTCCTCTGCTCGTCCGACGTTTCTGACCTAAGCACCATGGAATCTTTGTGATTTACTCTTTCGTTTCCAAAGAACATTCGTTTTTTCCATCGACGCGATGGAAACGTGGACCGAGTGTAAGCCAATTTCATGCGATTTGGATTGCACAGGGTGTCCCCCGAAGCGCGCTTGTGGAGCCTGAATTGTTGACCCCAATTAGTAAAGAGGAGAATGGGCTCCCGAAATTGCATCGCCTGGTGGAGGAGGTGGCGAGATCGGGCGACGGCCGTGCGCGCCTGCACCGAATTCTGGAGCACGCAACAAAGCTGCCGCGTCTGTCCGCCGATGCGAAAGTGGGCCAGAATCGAGTGATGGGATGCACTTCCCAGGTCTGGCTCACCGTGGAGGTGTCCAACGAGGGGCGGGTGTATTTCGGAGTGGACAGTGACGCCGAGGTCACGCGGGGGCTGTGTGCCGTCCTGGTGGAGGCGCTGGACGGTACCTCGGCGGAGGAGGTGCTGGCGGTGCCTGCTAGTGCTCTCAAGGGTTTGAACGTTGGGGTGGAAGCGCAATCGCGGGCCAACACGTGGTCCAATGTTCTGCTCACGCTGCAGAAGCGCACCAGAATGGCGATGGCGGAGAAAGCAGGATTGTTGAGCGTTGAGCCGTTTCCTTCTCTGCTCATCACGACTGATGATATTACGGCGCAAGGGGATTTTGCTCAAGCACAGGTATTGTGGATTCAATTTAGCTATTGCCAATTGTTAGTTCTGGATTTGATTTTGGCTCCAATTGCTTCCTGTTTTCATTCTAGAGCTCCCGAGTTTCATAACATTCTTGAAAGGAGCTCCTGAGTTCATCTCCCAATCTTCAACACGTCGACCAGGAGTACTCATGGGGTTTTCTTTGTGCAGGCTACGGGGAGCCTTCCAGACACACTGGTGCAACAGATTTGCAGGTGACAGATCTATCAATGATAAATTGGAGTGTTCCCTTGTTTTCTGTGTGCAGCTGGTGGGAAGTAGATTAACGTAGAGAGATAAAAAAGGCTGTTTTCGTTTTACTGGACCTCTTTGGAGGATTGAGCAAAGAAGCTCCTTTGTACAACATAATTTGGATATTTTTACTGGACGTCTTTCCCTTCCGTTGTTTGTGGATGCTCAAATTGTTCTCTCTGGGAAGCAGCCCATCTGCATAAGTTTGTCACTTTGCCAGTTGTTTTCAACATGTGTCGCTTCACTTTTGATTCCATTCTTTCACACGTGGTGGGACTTAGTAGAAGCTACAATATCTTTGCAATTCTTGAAATGTGGAGCAGCTCATGCATTAATGTAGCCATTTCTAGAAACCCAAATTTATTTTGAAATAGAGGGAGTATATGTTATTGTGCCTTGTCAAGCAAAATGTTTCATGTAGCATCATAATCTATCTTTCTTAAAGAATATGTTATTAATTTTCAAAGTTTCTTATTGTAGGCCCATTTAATTGGTCATAGACTTAATTAAAAAAACAAGTTTAAAACCATGAATGGATAGAAAAGATGCCTCAATAGTTAAAAGAATTCACCATGCCCCCGTTAAAAAAGCCTAGTTAATGATTAGTTGTGTTTGATTTACAAAAGAATTAATGGCTCTTCAATGCAACCATTATTGATTGTTCTAAACTTGCAAGCTTCGTATTCACTCTAAGAAAACAAAATTTTATTAGACGTTTGAAAAAATGCTAGCAGTTGTCTTGATTGACGAGAAAAAAATCATTGTAGATGTCCAAAAGAATTTATTATAATGGATGGGCCCAAAATGTGCTAAAATCGCAAAAAACATGTGCAATGTGGCCTTGTTTTTTTCTAACATTTTTGAGAACGTGGTCTTACAATGTCACCAAAACGTACCATGTGGCGGACAACTCAGCTCCATGAAAACATCAATTTGGCATGAAGTGCCACGTAGATTTTTTCATCCAGTCCATTGCTAATGTGGCACTTGACGTGGCATCTGCTGCGGCGATGGGAAAAGTGACATGGTTTATATGCCTAGTCAACATACTTTCATGCCATTTGAAATTTTTTATATTGGTTTGTGAGATGTCATCTTAGACGTGTAGATGTTTTTGTAGACATCAATTGTAACTACAAAGTCAGTAAAACGTAATTATTTAAAAGAAAATACAAATTGAAATGAAATAAGCAAGTAAAATTGGTGAATTCAATAAGAATTAAAGAAAACTTAGCATCTACCATCAAGAGAATTTTTGATGGCAAAATGAAGGAATTACTTAATTAAAAGTTAGAGAGAATGAAGGGTAGAGAGGTCACACTTCTATCCATTCTGCCCATGGTGAGACAAACAATATGGAATAATTTGAATATGGCAATTTGACTATAGTACATGTTGATGTTGTTTCAATGTCTAGTTGTTGTTTCAAACATCTAAATGTTGTTTTAGACATCTCGATCATGTTGATTCAGACATTTTACATTGAACACAATTCTTGCTTTACATATCCCATACGGATTGTTTCTCTTCCTACCACTCCACTTGTATAAAGATCATATCTTTTCATCCATTGTACAGGTCCATCCATTTTTCTTTTTATGCAAAGCATTCCATGTCACCCATGTGGTTGCCCATTTTATAAACTTTTTACATATGGTCAGCATTTAACTATAGACCGTAGTAATTTTTATTAACACACCCATGTTCAAAATGGGTCTACTTGTTGGCGTGGCAATCTATGTTCTTCGACTTAGCTGCACACGTTTTCTGCAACATTCCATTGAATTCACACTTTTGCGTCCGTTCACTATTCAACGCATGACATCTCAAAAAACAGGATATGTTTTTTGCTAACAACACCAAAATCGCGCTTTTCTTATAGTGCGCTAGAACAAGGCAGACAAACACCTCTCAAGCATGATTCAATGCTAAAAAAATTTGAACTTCAAAATGGACTTGTAGCATATGCAATTAAAAACACTCCAAGATAAAAGCACACTATGGTTGTCCAAAATCGTACTCACGGCAGAATTGATGCACAAGATGAAAGTTTGGAGTCTATTTTTTTATAGTTTTTGTGACTTAAAAAATAGATAAAAAATGGATTGGAGCTTGAAATCTTGCATAAATTGATAATTGCATAACAAAAAATGACTTTCATCTACTAATTGAACGTATGGAATACAAACATGAAATGTTTGTATTATCACAAATTCAGCTTTAGCATGTTGCACTCTTTTTTGTCTAGTTCAAAGTTTCATTCTTACAATTTAACCCTTTAAGGTCCGGGGCATCCAAAAAGTGGATGCTCCTTGGTTAACCTCAATTGTGATTTTAAAAATACTTAGTCTAAATCAATTGAAATTTGATTTAGACTAAGAAATTGAAGCTTGAAAGTTTTTCTTCTATTCCATTTTAAAGTTTTGAAAAACGTTAAAAATTGAAAGAGTTATTGCAATTGAAAGTTCAATGTGTTAGAATCCAAATAACATGATATGGTGTGTTTTTCATTCACATTTTCTTTTCTTGACATGAATTTTATTTTTAAACTATAAAATTATGTTTCTCATTCTACCATTCATTTATGGTAAAAATTACAGATTATTTTAAAATAGATTATAATTTATATCATTTTACTTCCACCTTTAGCCTTCAAAATTCACAATAATTTTATTTTTACATCAGTATTATTGAAAAAATATAATATAAATAGAAAATGCATTTGTGCAATAGCGAAAAATACAAAAAATTAATTCATCAATTAAATAAAAGGATAAATTTGGTTTAACCCCTGAGCGCTCAAACGACCATTGTTTGATTGCTGCCCGACTTTGGGCAGAATTTTTGGGCAGAAAAAAAACATTTTTTTGAATTTTTTTAT
>VACF01000274.1:0-70357 GCA_006891605.1 Pleurozium schreberi | reverse complement strand
AATAGGCTAAATGAATTTGTAAAATCTTACTAAATCAAAGAAGTGCATCTTGAGAAGTGTATAAGCTATAAAAGTCTCAAAAATAACTCAAGGACAACTATTATCTATTTTTTGTCAATGCTACCAACTAAAATCCTTGTAATAGGCCAATTGTATTATAAAATATTCATAAGTACATTGTACCTCATAACTAGCGTTATTCATCTATGTTGAATACAACAAAACCATGATGCAGGGAGCAATTTATTGTTGAAATTTGCTCTAAAAAAGACCATATTTGTCTAATTGTGTCAGTTTGTTTGTTACATTGTACGTAATTAATATTTATTTAGAGAGTAGTTGGAATTAGATAACTAAGTTGTATGTAAAAATGTTTTTTTACTCAAATTGAATCAAATTAGTTGTACTACCGTATTGTAACTTTTTAACAATTTTAGAATTTACTCAAATCCAAACCTTTATTGATGGTTTAGTCTTAAAAAGAGCATAATGCAAAAATCTTACAAATCACTCTTATTTAAAGATATTAAGATTTTTTTTCATCAAAAATTGTAAAAATCACTATTTAACAAAAGAACATATTTCAAAAATATTGTCCATTGAAAATACAATGTAGGCCTATAAATATAATATGATACATCATAATAAGGTGTGATAGAAATTTTCAAATTAATTTTGGCAAATAGAATATAAAGAGGCCATCACCATGAATACATTATTTTATATGCAATGTTTCATGTATATGAGGTGTATGTGTCTTTTCTTTAAATTTTTGAACCATATTTGTAGCATGTATACTCTTCAAATTCGTGTGGATTGATCAATGGACATTATTTGAGGTTCTTCAATCTTAGTAGTAAACTAAAGCATGGATTAGATTAGTTCTTACCTTCACTTCAATTACTATTGCAACCAAGTGTAATATCCTCACCTTGTTCTTTATAGTGTGAAGACATGTTTTTGTGGTCTACTCTTAAAGGAACCAATGTACAAGTGTGGACATACTAACTCATAAAAGATGGAAAGGCCTTCAATATTGAGACCATAACAAATAGAGATAGTAGAAGTACTTTTATCAATTATGCCGTTGGATAATTTGAAACTATGTGGTGAAGTCTACATTTTAGTAAGAATAAATTGCCTCTCACTTAGGTAATAAGTTGTTTGCCCATTTCTTTATAATTCATAGCAAACGTAATTCCATTCACCTAAACCACTTTCAATAAAAGCAAGGCATTACTAAGCACTATTACAAGACACACATGAAATAGGATGTTTTACTTATGAAAACAACAAGCACAAAAGTTTCAAAAGTAGATAATGAAACTAAAAACATGATAATTTTTAATAACATTTACAGAAAAACTATGTTGCCTTTTTGTCCAACACAAAATCCTTCCTCAAAAAGCTAACCTACAACTTTTAAGCCATGTTCAACAATCACAACTATGAAACACAAGTTTTCAAGTTGCAATTCCAAAACTTCTTTGCTCTTCTTTTGATCATTTGCTTCATTGTTTGTTTCCTTTCTCCAACATTTGCCTTTGACCTTTTTACTTAGCCATGCTATAACGTCCATTAAAACTCCCTCTCCATTTGATCTATGCTATAGATTGAGAACCAAGCTTACAATTGACAATTGAGTCTACTTGATAAGAGATTGCAACAACTACACAATCCCAAGATTTTTGTAAGGCATTCAAATTATCACTTTGAGAAATTGAGCAATATGTACTACCTGATTCAAGGTGTATAGCATAATGATCACCAAACGTAAGCACACCGATTACTAAGACTTGAGCTTAGATGTACTCAAATGTCAATTGAAAAAACTTACATAGGAAAAAAAAACATTTGTGGAAAAATTTAGAGTATCATTTCTCTATTTAGAAGTCATCATTAAAGGCAATTGGTGAATTGAACCTAGTGAAAGAATTGGAATTCATTAGAGGATTTTTGAGGCCTTTGAAAGACTGCAAGTTCCTCGATTGTAAAAACTCTAGGAACTCTACYACATAAACAATCTGAAGTAGTTGGAAGATTGCCACGTCAGTTAAATAATATTTTATTGATTTATTTTATTTTATTTTTAAAATTTAAAATGAATTTGTTTTTAATATTCTAGCCAACAATGATTGGTTCACTACATTGGAAATAGGCTTGAAATACTCTCCCAATCGCCTCAAAACTCACGTTGGTTTTAAAATGAGAAAAAACATTGATTTGCTAATTGAGAGTATCATAAACAAAGCTTGGAAATATATCCCTCTCATTTTTGTACTTTTCATAAACTTTCCCCCCTTTTTCTCTCACTGATTTTCTTTTCTTTGGAACCAAGATGACTTGTTGTTGCTCTCTCAACATCAATGGAACCTAAAATAAAGACCATCTTTAAAAACTAGCTAACTAACCTATAGCCCATCCATTGTAAAATGTTTTTTTTTTTTTTTTTGACCTTCACCTCTTCATTTGCAACACACGCGCCAAAATAAATGTGGGTCCTTAATTGTCCAAACAATGTCGCTAAATATACATAATGCTATATACAATACATTTATGATGGAACCAAACCATCTCTCCTTCCATTGAGCTTCAACACTAAACGATTATTATTCCAATTGAACTTTACAACGGTCACTTTCTGTGAATGCAAAAAAAGGAAAAGAGTGAAAGGAAAGAGTTAGAACCAACAAATGCAATTCAAAGTCAACCACCCAAAYYGTAAACCACTATGTCTAAAGGCCTTGTATGCAAAACYTAAACTATACTTCACTTCTTTTATGATTTGTTACATTAAGTGATTAGGGGATATAAATGACATAGCAAGATTAAAAATGAAAAGAATTCTTATCAATCTAAATTCCTATGGATCCTATAATTCTTTTAACTCCTATCAATCCTAAATTCTAATGATAGAATTAAGGCAAATTTTTTTTCTTTCAACATAAAATCTATCGCAACATACAGGTTGACTAAAAAAAATTGTCTTTGTTAAAACTCATACCACTCTACATTTGAATACGGAAAACATGACATTAAAAATATGRCAAAATTCACAAAATCCTAAAATCAAACATAGATTTGGTAGCACTACAAGTTTCACAAACACTTTAAGTATGAGTTGTAGACAAAATTTGAGAGATAGTTAAACTTTAGAAAAGAAAAAATCACTTAGTGCTTGAAGGGTGTGTCCAATGTGGGGAAGGAAGTGATGTGACAAAGGTTGGAAGGGGGGTGGGAGAACTTTGAGTTGGAGCCTCATGCATTAAAGTCCTTTGAGTCAACTTCATCATTCAATTCCTCCTTAAAATGGACGTTTTCTACTCCAAGGTCATGTTACCACTTTGCTTAGAGTAATTGCACTTTCACTTATCCAGGATACAAGTAGCATTGGCACAATATTCAATTTTTTCTTACTTTGTTTCACATTTGGTTGCCTGACTTGCCTCCATTCCTTTTTATAATAGTTTGCTTGAAGTTGACCTTCTAGTTTCTCATACTCCTCCTCTTGGAGTAGATGAATGAATTTTTGCACCACAAGATAATATTATCAATATCCTTCTATTGCAATTATAATGCATCATTGTTGACATAGTTTCTATACTAATATGCAATATTGATRTTGTATCAAAACTATCTCTGTATAATATTGGAAAAAACATTTTGTTGCAGTATTACAAAAATTGACATTGTTGCAATACTAAATAAATTAGTGAGATCATAATAGTACTGCAACAATATTTTTTATTGATAAAAGTCTTGAATATATTGCAAATGAATGATATAAAGTAATGATTTTGTATTGTAACAATACTATATAAATAATGCAATATATAAATAATGCAATGTACTGATTTCATCCCTAAAAGTCCTTACAACCAAGAAGTTGGCATTCACCTTTGTGAAACTCTAATTTGTCTACAAATGTTTTTTGTTTAATTTAAAATGACAAAATACTCGTAACTTGCATTTTTCAATTCATTTTAAAGAGCTGTTTTTTTTTAATAGCTCAATGAATTATCACAACTGTAAATTGAATATTTAAAAATCCAAATTCAAAATTGCAACAAAAATTAATATATGCACATAATTTGTATGTATCATCAATCTACTATTATATATATGTAATTTATATGTCTTACTTTTATCAAAATTTGACATTTGTAAATTTTTTGCATTTAAGTTTAATGACAATTTAGATGATTTCATGCATTTTTTACAAGACCTTATTTATAGTTTAAAAATACAATAGTCATCAAAAGCACAACACATTCATTTTTTAATGTCATGAAATATACAATGTAATTTCAATCAACATTTTGATTAATCAATTCAACAAATAGAATAATAAAAATTAAAAATTATACAAAATTTCAATTTTAAATTAATCTATATAATTGAGCAAAGCACAAAGGCGATAAAGTTTGCATTTGATGTAAATAGCCACCTTTGTCTCTTCCAAGAACTCAAAATTCAAAAAACATGTTACATCATTAATCATTATAAGCCTTTTCATCCAATTTTGGATTGGAATTATTGTCAAGTTTTTTCGATGTATGTTGCACAATGTTCATTAGTGTCTTGATAACACCCAAGTTTGTTTGATGTAACATAACAATGTTGATTGCAAGATATATATTGTCAAATTTAATACTTTTTTTGCAAAACTCCATTATCTTGTAGTACACAATATGACCAAACAAATACCAAATAATTTCATAAGTTCTTTTTGATATCACTTATCCTGTGCGTATTTAAATGAAAAATTAGAAGTATTGTATTTAATATGAAAAAAAATATTGAAAAAATATTATGAAAATATTCATGGAATTAATGGATATACAAATTCATAAAAATTGTATAAAACAAGATTATGAAAAACAATAATTAAGCATTTGAAGCACAAAAATATAAAGACTACATGAATAATGTCATGCATCTTTTATAAATAATAAAAATAAACACAATTTTCCTACACAGTTTATATGCACTATATCTAGTATGGGTTGGAGTGTATAGACTCATTTGCAATGGATGAAAAAAATGCTCTTCAAAAAATCTTGCTCTCATTTTTAAGGTTATTGTCGTCTTTTAAATATAAATTGCTTTCATAGAAGTCTCAATGCAATAAATAATATTTGGTTCCTCATCATCCATTTATGCATTTGCTTGAAACATGCACATGGTACATGAATGTTGATATTTATTTGTGTTATAGGTGCAAGTCACCTACAACACAGAATTAGTCATTTTTGCACTTGGCCAAGTGTATTCTTTGAATGATAGAAAAGATGCATTTTTTAAATTCTTATCTACATGGTATACCATTTTCACTACTGGTTTAAGGTCTTGCTTTTTGAAATTCTACAATGTAGACATTYMATTCTCTATWAGAAGGATAGACTTTTGTCCATGATGTGATAAGGACATACCTTTTATGTCTTTACAAATTTGTACTTTTAGAATACACATTCGCCTAAAAGCTATTTTAATGTGCGTACAAAGCAAACTTGTCGGTTTTATTTTACCTCTTTTTTTAAAAACAGTTTGAATATCATTGTCACACTACTACACTAAGCTTAAAAGATAGAACATCATAACTTTATTAACATAAAATAGTGAAATTGGATCACATAAATTCATGTTTATAGACACATAAAACTATCATATACTATTATAGTTAAAACTAAATAGAAGAAGACCCACTACCATAATTTTTTGCATGAACTTTGTCATTGTACCACTCTGTTCCTTCTGGCGTCCCTCCAATCATTCCCGATGATTGAGTTCCTATTTCTTCCATTCTTTTACTTTCCATAGGTGGTGTGTTGAATATTGCATGAATCTTTGGTAGAGTGTGTAGCTTAGTATCGTATGAGGCCTACCATCCACAGTTTCACCCTTTGGAGAAAGTAATGGATCCATATTTGATGTTACGTCCATGATTGATGTCACTTGTTCAAATTTGTATATCCCTTCATTCCAAGTACGACAATACCGAATACCTTCCCGATCATAAAAGAATCCATCCGTTCCCTCTATCATTCCTTGGTCTTGAAAGGCCTCTACAAAAGATGTTTTAGTGAATTGTGTTTTATTAACAACCCCCTATAGTCCGAATGTCATTTTCATTTTAGCCAATTGTGTGTTTTTCTTGTCTTTTTGGTTTGTTTAGCCAATCGGTATAGTTATTTAGAAGCTTACTATTAATATTTATCAATTGTGAATGGAAATCACATTATTTGGGATTTAAAGAGTTGTTAGCCGATTGGTAGTTATGTTTGTTTGTTGGTAGCCAGGCTTGTAGGCTCGGTGTTTTCCAATTGGAATTTCAGTTGACCTCAATGTAGCAGGCACTCCTTCCAGTACATGGAAGTAAAACAATCGTGTGAATTTTTGTGTTCAATTTGTTGAGTTTAATATAGTGAATGTTTGCAATTGTGGAGTGTATTGTGTAATGTGTGATGGAGTGAATGTATTGAATTGGAGAATCAATTGTGTGATGTGTAAGTGAGTTTTGATGAAGAGTAGACTGATTGTTGAAAATTGTTGTGGTTGTATAATTATTTGTGTAATTGAATGGGAAACACCGATATGAAAAATAGAATGGAATTAATGGGCTGTGAACAATTGGAAATAAATTACGAGAGAATGTATAGGAAGATTAATGAGAGATTTAGAACAATTAGAATTGTGAAAGAGAAAATATGAGAATGAATATTGTGAAGCTTGGATGTGAATTAATTGAGTGTGAAAATTAATTTTGAGAAAGAATAAGTGTGAATCAATTGGAAGTTAATTTGAAAGTTAAGAATGTGATATGTATATGAGAAAGTGGTCAATCGGAATTACTGAGGCAATTCAACTATCCAAGGAACATGTTGTAACAAGATCAATTGGAGAGATAATGTTGATTGCTGCTGTGATATAAAAGAATAACAATTGAAGTTTTAAAGCTTAAGTTTGATGATGATATTTTGGAGTAAAGGACAATTGGAGATTTGGAGAAAAGCTTGAAGATTACACAAATTGTAGTTTGAATGAAATGATAAGTAATACTATTTTCAATAGAATATTAATATGTGGTAGGAAAAGTTTAGAACTACCAAATCTTGCAATTGGATCTTTTAGGTAAACTTTAGAAATTTCGATGCGATATAAACCTACCTTTTAGTGTTCGAACTTAGGTTCATTAGGTGATTTATTTTCAATAGGAAATAAATTCCATCTACACCCCCCTTGGTGTTGTATCTTCCAAAGTTATGGTTATTGTGATTGCGAGCACATGTAGTCTTTGTGATTTTTGAACGTTGTCTACCATCTCTAGATCTTCTGCTTCCACTATGAAAGATGGAGATTTTGCAGCCGATATGCTCCCTTCTAATCTTATCACTCTTTTCTCTGTTGAATGAATGACTTCAACTACTATTGAAGGTTCACGTAATGCTTTTTCTACTCCTAGCTCTATTATCATAAGACAGTCTTCTCTTGCTCCATGTTCTGTACTTGCACTTTGTACTATAATGTCTTCAGTGTTCATGTTTGTGACATCCTCGAATTATAAAACGTCTTGTACTTCAAATATTCCATGTAGTTCAAATCCATTCACATTGAGCACTGCACGCATTGCAGTTAGAATGCTATCACTGTCAGTAGATAATACTAATTAAATCTATTTTGAACATCTCTGTTGCTTTCAAAACTATGTCCGTCCTCTTCAAGCCTTTTGGCTTTCCTTCTCAAATCACTTCTTTCTTTGCTGCATCATTATTTTTCTCTAATGCATCGTCTTCTCCCTCTGATAAATTGTTGTCTGAGTCAAAAACATCTTCTTCTGAATCCAATGTATCGTCATCTATCTTGTCTTCTATTTTCTCATCCTCTTCCGCTTCCACATACTCTCGATCATCATCAATGCTTCCTTCTTGTACTTTGTGTCCTTCTTGCACCAATGTATCCACTAAAAGCAAATCTTCACCTTCTTCTTCATCTCTAAATATGTTTTCCTCTTCTTTTGTCCTTGTTTATTCTGCACCAGTTTTTGTGGACTCTAATGCTCTTGCCTCTACATCACCTGGTACTAGTACTACATCTTCATTAGTTTATAAGCATGAGTGGTGCGCTCCCTGCAGTGTGTTGTACAGAAATCAAGTTCAGTCTACTGAAGTGTCTAAAATAATTACTTGACTACTTACAAAAGGAGCTTGCAATGTAGGGGACATTGCTGTTGTAATGCCGATTGCTACTAGGCCTTATTTCTCTAGTAAATATGTAGCAATCAACCTCCACAATTCTATAAGCGTTCTCTCTACTTGATCCACATTAGATGGCATGCTCTTATTATCCCACACATTAGAAAATACCATAGGTACTTGTTCAGTACCACTTCAAAGATTATATACCACTTTGAATGAAGTAGAATATATCAGTTGACATAATTGCAATCCCTCCCATTGCTTGCCTCTTTACCAAGTACAAGCTGTTGAAAATGGCATCTTTTGTCTCATGACTTCCTCAAAGAACATTGCATGTATATATACTTGTCATACACTATTGCAACTTCTGGAACATCGTGTTATATGCAAGATTTGTTCAAGCCTCATCTTCTCTTATTTCATCGCAGCGTTTGCAATCAAATATCCATAAGCATGGCTGTTGCAATTCCACAACGCTTTTTGAAAAAATACCTCTTCTACATCAAACTTGGATGTTTGTATGCCTTTCACCATTTGCGGTACGGGGTACATCTAATTGACAATCCCACTGTACCTCGTCCATTATAGTTACGTCTCGAATCACACCATGATATTCAGAGTCTCCGCGTTGAATGCTAACATAATGGTCTCTAATTATTGGTTGTATCAAAGGTGCAGAGCTTCCCAAAACATGTACAGTCTTCACCATTGGAGATGACCATGCTTTCTTCATTTTCTTGTCAACAACTTCTGCAAGCAATTTCAATTGTCCACGACTTTCTCCTTCAAATTTCTGCACATCAATGAGGAAAAGCTGTGCATGATACTTGGACTTTTTACGCCTGCTTCAACCATCAAGCAGTGTATTGCTTTTTGAACGGCTTCCCTGCTTTGAATTCGATTAGTTGTCCAAACTAAAATGTACTTCATTGGTGCAGTAATACTAGCGTTATTGAAAAAAAAAACTTTGTTGTGGTCGTTGACCATTAATTACGGGTTTCGTAGCCATATCCTTTGAGAAACACAAGTACTTTATTCTAGGGACCCTTACTAGCAGTCTTAGCCAAAGCCGTTCTATCATTTTCCTTCCTTCACATCAATATTTCGGTCCAACGATTACTGACTTATATATCTTTTCCACTTCCTCTCATCATCTTTATTATACCAAAGAATTCCATTTTCATAATCACGACATACTTGCAAGACAGCTTCATATGGAACTCCATCTTCTTGCCATCTATGACACGTGTTTTACACTAGAAGAAAACTCTGTTTTTTCTTATGTCCGCCCCTAGACGTCCGGCATCCTAGGACACATCGTCGTCCAATCAGACATTTGAATGCTACGTGGGCGGACACAACAAAAATGTGGGTTTTTCGAGGATGCTCTCGAAAGCATAGGTGAAATATCGTTCAGACGTATGAATGCTATTTTGAACAGGGATATCTTTGGAGACATCACTTATGACAAAACGATGTTTAGAAAAACGTCTTGGACGGACGACTTAGCCATGTCAGCATCCTTTGTTAATTTCATCTGAAAGTAACTAACAGAATTTTACAACGGTCTGTGGTAAAATGACTGCTCGACGTGAAAAAAAAGGAAGAGGCAGGGATAGGCCCTGAAAATGCTGACATGGCATCTGACGTGGAAATTATCTGAAGAGGACATCAAGAATCTGACGTGGCATGCCATGTCAGCATTTTGGGCCTTCTATAGTTACGTTCACTAATATCCTTCTGGACGTCAGCACAGACGTCTCGACGTTCTCTGAAACATTATTATCCGGCAGACTACTGTCTAGTTTCCTCCAACTAAGATTTCACAATGCATGCTGGCTACTACATTCTCTGCAACATCAAAGTGAACAACCTAACATCTTCCAAGACAAGAAACATGTCTGTAGCAATGTCGACTTGAATAGGACATGGCATCTACTTTGGGGAATGCAACGTGCCACAACAATAGCAAATGCTTCCATGTATGCTACACATACTGATAAGGTCATAAAATATTTTATTTTTTGTGTATCTCTTTTCTGGGTTTTATAAGCCCTAATCCCGATTACATGTAGCACAGTGGATGCAAATGTGCAATGGAAAATGAAACACAATTGTGCACAAAATGTATGTTGAAAATTGCCATGACATTATTATTTTCTGTGTACAGAAAGATGCAATGAAATGCAGTTTTCCTATGAACCGGGTGTTCATCTATTGAGCGCACCTAAAGCATTCTTTACAAACATGCCAAAAAATTCTTGCCCATGGACAATGTTCTCCACACACGTGACGTCAATAACTCCCGATTAGCGTCCACAATCACTATTTCTGTCGCCAAATGGATGTCAAGAAGGTACAGATTCCTCGTGGAAAACATTGACGTGGACATCGCAGTGCATCCATTAGACGTCTCGAGTGACGCCTCTAGATATGTCAAGTGTCCTCAACTTCATTTTTGAGAATTTTTTGGACGTTAAGTTGGACATCAAATTCATCATCCTGATGCTGAAACTTGGCATTCAGAAAACACGGGTTTCTTCTCGGATCTGCATTTAGATGATGAAAAAATATCCAATATTGTAAATATTTGGTAAATTGAGACCTTAATGTATTAATACATTTTTAAAACCTTTGATTATTCAAAGGTTGATTTTTTCATAAATCTTGTATTCATTAGAATAAAGGTCTCTAATAACTAGGCTCAATTATCAAAATATACATTTTGTCTCAATTCAACAAATATGGCCATGTAATTGCATGAAATATCATGCGGTTTTTGTAGCATATTGCATTATTGCACAATACTCATGATTTTTCCGACAATACTATATGAATAGAAAAAAAAAATTTAATGTGAAACTATATTTAATATAGTACACACCTTTATAAAGAAGGTTCCAAATGAAGGAAAAGCGTAGAAAAATTCTCTAACTAAGAGATCTAGAAAAGGGCAAAATTTTATGAAAATAGGTACTTTGTTGTTTTAATTTGTAATAATTAGGAAAATAAAAAAAATAAAAAAAATAAAAAATTGGTGGTATGGGAAAACTTGATGATAAAGAGATTTTACCAAAAACATAATCTCAAAACCTTCTTGAATATTTAAAGTGCGCGCACAAGGGAGCCCTGTTAGCACGCATGTAGAGGAAATAAAATAATATTTTTTTAAATTCCCTTTGATGGATGGATGCCCGCCTAGTRTAGGAGTAGACCTCAAAAATTTCAGCTCTAAATCATTAATTCTAGATACTTCCCTATACTACAAACCCATATACTGCAAAGTGTGACAAATTATTTTGACGGATAGTTACTTGCATATGCTTCAACAGAGAATAGAAAACAAACTTCAAAGCAAGGCACAATACTAATGATATTAAAACATTTTGCCTTTGAATAGTGACCATAGTGAAGAAGTAGAAGAATAGAAAAATGCGTCCGAATGTGTATTGACTAAACAAATAACCAAATATAAAAAACATATAATAAAGTATGAAGTCTGCTTTCATTTAAATATTGTTTTGAAAAAATAAATAAAATACTTTGTATAAAATTTAGGAAGGATGAGGAAGAAGTTCCCCAAAAAATAGAATTATTTATTTATTTATTTTTTAAATAAAAAATAGGAAAAATAAAAATAATAATAAGTTATAAAAAAAAAGATTGTTTATTTTTGAAATAAAATAAATAGGAAAGAAAATGAAAAATTGAAAAAATAAATAAACTTTTACTTAATTTTTTACAAGAAAAAAGAAGAAAAACATAAACATGGATGATTTAAATTGAACATTGAGAAAATCTAAGAGCAAATGAATTGAAAATTGGGCCTTAGAATCCGATCCAAGGATTTTACATTAACCGGAGCCGGATGGGAAAACTAAGGCCGGATTGAGGGCCGGATTGATGGCAAATCCAGTTGGCCTTCCATCCAGGCTTAGGCCTAATGTAAAGCCTTATACTCCTTCAACACTTGTACAAGCCTAAAAAACTTGGAAAGAGGATGAACTCAAAAGGGAATGAATATGGATGAATATAAGAAATGGCTTCTACTTATTTCAAATTTCAAAGAAAAAAATATGAAACAAAGCTAGGATAAGCTCACTTGGGAATGAACATAGACTGGTCATGAAAACAAATCTCTTGTAGGACAAGAGAATTTTAATGTTCATCTTTGAGTCTATAAAGGCTGAATATGTTTTTACAATGCGTCCATTTAGACGCGTTCACGTTTGAAAGAATACTAGAATCATTATATCATTTAAAAAGATTCATATATGATCTACAGGTCTCAAAAGAATGAAGTGTCTTTGTTCAAAATTTAGCAGACTATGTACCATATGGAATGAAGATGAGCTCTACTTTGCCGTAATATTGGCAAAAAAAAAATTTGACTATGATGCAAAGGTCTAAACATGTTTTCATGATTATATTTTATACGAAGTCCTACTTGTCCACCTCCTTGATTTTTAGCCCTCATTAAAATAAATATTCAATAAGATGTATTGGTAAATGATTCATGGTAATATTTGAAAACTACTTTTGTAATAGTCATGTTGCTAAACTTTCTAATTTCATCCTCATATAGTCTTTGAAATATTCAGGGTTTGTTTATAATATTCAAGTGCACTTTTTTGTCTAAGTTGTATTAAACAACTATTGTTGAAATTTTCATAAAAATAAGAACTACTGCATTAGTTAAGAATAAGAGAAGCACTTTTTGCATGATAGTGCTTAACAACTAAGAAACAATTTTACACGTTGATTTAGAAGATATACACTATAATCATGTTCTACATAATTTAATTAATACATATGTCTCTGTTTAAATGCTGTAAACAACATCAGACATGTCTGTTGAGACATTTTTTATAACAGTCATATGCGGGAAAGGCATGTTTTTACTTTCTACAACATTGCCGTGCAACTTCAAGGTTTCTAGAGACAATAAAAATAAATAATTCAATTTGCATTTAATACACTTACATACATTCATTTCCTTTACAATCCATTTACATGTACGACATACATAACAAGGACAAGGACGGATAAAATTTTGAGAGGATGCCAAATAATGTCAAAGAAAACGTCCAAAAAAATTTTCATTCCAATTACACTCTGAAATTTGTCTATAACTTCTTATTTAAGGCTTGAAATCTCAAACGGATTTTTGAAGATAAAACTTAGATCTATTTACTAACTTTTCTCAGTTTTAATTTTTTTGAAAAAAATTACTCTACTATGCTTAAATGCGCTCTGAAATTCTATGTGAAGCACAATTCCTGTGTTTTACATGTCTTCATCCACGATCATCCATTTTTGAAATGAAAAAATTTCTATAGATGTTTCCTCAGACTCAATTGTTAGGATTAAGAATGGAGAGAGAAAGAGAGTGTGGCGCGGCGGAGGCGTAAGGAGGGCGTGGCGAAGGGGCGGGGGAGGGTGCAACAGAGGGGTGGAGGAGGGCGTGGCGGAGGTACGGCGAAGGGACGAAAGAGAGCGCGGGGAAAGGCTGCGGACAAGGGGAGGGAGTGGACAGGGGAGGGAGGAAGGAGGAAGGGGAAGGGTTGCGGGGAGAGAGGGGAGGGAAGGAGAGGAAAAGTTGCGGGGAGAGAGGGAGGGCTGCGGGGAGCTTGAAAAGATGGGAAGGATTGCAGGGAGAGAGGGAGGGTTGCTGAGAAGTCCACAAAGGTAACTCCAGCTAGGGTGGCAAAGCCAAGTCTCCCCAATGCGGAAGATCTCCCCAAGACATGTAAAGCACCACACAAGAAGTGAAGCTTGCAAGTGAGTTTGGCATTTGGACACATGCATTATGACGTCCTATGATACCCATATGATCTTATCCAATGTTTGTGGAAGACGTCACCCATTGTACTTGCATTTTGCAGGATCCGAAAACAAGGTTTGGACGTCATGTGCAACAAGAAGATGATGTCATATGTGTTGTAGATAGGTGTTTGGAATAGATATTTTGTCCATGACGACATTATAATGTAGAACTTGGAGTTTCTAGTTTTGTTAGTTTCTTTGTCTATCTTAAACTTTGTGTGCATCTTCAACCCCGTGGTAAAGGGGGTGTTTGTCTTCGTGTTTGTTCTTTCATTATATGAATTCATTTGTGATATATGAGCATTTTTTTTATTCTCTTTCAAATGTTTATGTATGTGAAGGCTACTCTTGTGGGTCGCAAAGAGGAAATGGCACACATGTGCACTATTAAATTTGACAGTGCGGTGGGGCACTGACGTTATAAAATGAAAAATGCCACAAGAATGTAGCAGGAGGACATGGCATAAAGCGTCTAACAAGACACCCCCGATATGAATCCAGAAATGCAGGTAGACATTTAGTTGGACATCATTGTTTACTAAGAAATGTCCTCTCTGTTGTCTTTCCCAACACGTCCATGTTGCCTCCAGCATGAACGCGGCTGTGTTGTACTAGACATTACAATGTTTGAACATTTGAGTGTTATGTCCTCGTCGACGTCCCCATTGACGTTCTGTAAAACATTAGATTACTAGAGAAGTAATGTAGGTAGAAACATCATTGTGTACACAACATGTCATCAACGTATCCGCAAGGACGTTCCAGAAGAGACGTTGATATTGTGAACGGAACCCCATTCTTCAATAAATTAATCATGTGAACGTCCTCCATAACATCTTCACATGCTACATCCATAGATTCACTATTTCTATAGCGCAGCCGCTGACAACACAATAGACATCTGACAAGACGGTGTATGTACAGTTCACAATGTCTTGTAGAACACTGAGCACCAAAATTTGGACATCACCTCAAGCAACATGTTTTAGTTTATGCCGTTGATGACATTCAGACGTTTTAGAGGATGTTAAAAAAAACATCCTTTCAGCGACCACAGTCGCCAAATTCTTTTCCTACGAACATACCACGTCAACATCTTGGTATGCCATGTCACCTACTTTTTCAAGTGACTCGTCGGATAACACGTCATGGACGGGCAACAAATGAAAAAAGACAGGATTGTCATACCGGACGGACGTCCGGTTTGCCCGTATGGTAGAAGTCTTGCCCGTCCGATGTGGTCAACAATAAGTTGCCTTTTTTTAATTGGAAAAACATGTGATGTGGCTGTAACTTTGATGCCACCTTGCTGCCAACTAGGACCCAGGGTGCGAATGTCACCGGTAGGGCCATGAATGTCCGTGAAGATGCGACGTATGCTTGCCAGGGCGCGGACGTAATTTAGTTGGGGTGCGGACGAATGTCAGGGCGAGGACTTGAGAGGGCGGTGCGCAGACGGAAGTAGTCAGGGCGTGGACGTTTTTTTTAATTTGAAGCCAAGTTTAACAAATTTATTTTTGAATGAAGAGGGGCGTCGTACAACCGAACCATATTTTTTGCCATTGAGGCCAAGTACAGGATATTCTGTATGAATGTCAAAGTATAGGAAGAAGAACCTTGCTGGCTTGCTCCATGGACTCGTATTCTTTTAGTTTGAAGGCCAATGAATTTAATTCTAAACCTCATTATTTCCTAAAGCCCTGAGGCCATTTTTTTTTTATCAAAAAAACACTGGAAACTGTTAATTTTGTTGCATTGATTGAAGAAACAAAAAAAAAAGAATTCCTAAAGTCTCACCGCAAGATCTTGTACTTCACTTGTCCTAGATCATGCATTTCATCAAGTGCTTCTAATTGCGCCTGAGCAACTCCAACCACTAATTTCTCAACGCCATGGAATTGTACATGAGCATCTTGCTCCACAAGTTTTCCAAGAAGTGCAAGTTCAACCATCCGCTTTTGTTCACATTGTTGTCCTCTTTGGGTTAATACCATTGGTATATGAGCCCCATCAAAGTTGTCATCTTTAGATGAGTCTGTTGTTTCATACGCGTTGGGCGGCCCTATACGTGTGTTCATTCAGTCCAGCCCTCCTTTGGGATTCCTCATAACCCCCCTTGCAATTATTCCATTCGCTGATGTTAATATTTTGATACCAGATGGCGTTGTCGGGTAGAGAGGAGCGCGCTTTGGGAATATACGAAGTATCTGACTGCAACTGAGAATAGTTCGCTAGAGAGTTTAGTTGAATCTTCAAAATTCTATTTTGTTATTTTCAGTCTTCAATCACGTCCCCATTGGCTTATCCTGTGACGGCTGTAAGGGCCAAAGTAAGGGTGTGTAATAAAAAACAAGGTCTGGGACGGGTAAAACGGGACGGTCAGACCACAAACTGAACCATCCGAAAGTTGGCTCGTAAACTTGAAACCCACGGTGACCAGGAAGCACCTTTCACCAATGGGAACGACATAAAAGTGACCATGTGGGTGATCAATCCTACTTCGTTGTCAACAAACACAAAATGGGGCTATTAACTATCATATTAAATGACTACATAGCTTGCAATAGAGTTTACAATGAAAAATTGAAATTACAACTAGCCTCCAAAGCTGGCTGGGAAAAACAAACCACAAGCCACAACACACGAGTCTTCAATATTTTTGTCGCACGGGTCCAAAATCTTCAATCTTAAGTCTTGAAATCTTCTTATATTCACAAGTTTAAAGAAACCCCAACAAGTTTTAAGAAAAACTAAATCCTATACTAGCTGCGACCTTCAGACTAGTGCCACAAATGCTCTGAGAACTCAAATGTTAAGTACTTTAGTAATTCGAAAAGCTAAAAGCACCATCTAAACACCCACAAAATTTCAATTCAAATTAAGATACTGTCCAAAAGCTGTTGAGGAGCAAAGTCTTGGCCTTCTCTTTTGAAAGGCAGCAAACCTCTCTTCACACAAAATCCTATAACTTCTTCAATTTTTCTTCAAACTCTAAGTATTATACCTTCTTAGAAAGTTAATCTTTCAAACTAACTTCTCATAAAATCTCAAATCATTCTAATCTACTTATCTGCAGAAGAGAAGTCTCGGCTTCACATTTGAAAGGCAGTAGACGTACATCTTATTTGAGTACCCATAACTTTTGTTATAAAGCTTCAATTACTTCGAGTCATATGTCTATAGAAAGATAAAAAAAACATTTCTCTAATGCTTGAAAATTTCAAAGAGAAAGGCAAAAAATACAAACTTCGATGGTCGCCCAAATCTCTGCTCCTCTTCGTCGGGTGGCAGCAGACCCTCTTCCACTCACACGCTTGTAACTTTTAGCTCACAACTCCAAATCAAGCAAGAGATGTCTCTTTGAAAGCACAAAGTCAAAAGAAAGAAACCTTTAAAATTTCAATATCAAGTTTTTTATACAACAAGAGTTCTCGCCGATCAAAGTTTTGGCTCTCACACACATACACTCTCCAAACCTCCAAAAAACAACTATCTTTTTCCTCCACACAAACTCGACTTGGAGGAGCAAGAAGATGCCTACTTAGACTCTATACTCCCTAAAGTAAGTAGGATCAGCCCATGTGCATCACGCATGGGCCTCCAAACAACCATTGGCCCAAAAAAAACACCTTAAGGTAAGTTTCTATTCAACTTCTAAAGCCAATGAACCTCTAAGGTTAAAACTAGGTAGTAAATTACTTTTAAACTTCCATTCTTTTATTTCTAACACACAAATATACTATGAAAAATTTATATATCATACTAAATTCCAACCTTCATTCAACGGAAGTAAAAACTGAAGTCGATGAAGAATATTATTCCATCTGCAAGAACTTGAGGATGCGCTTGATAGTATTTGCCATGTAATCTGCACGTTCAACCTTTGTAAGAGGATTCATTGGCTTTTTAAACCAGCGTTGATGGCTAGTGCCCTCTCTATCTGGTCTCATCATACAAAATTATGGTCTTCATTTAATCTCTCGTAATTTGCTACAAATACCATTTCTTGCGTGTTTTGTTCAACACATCCTACTTCAAATAGAATCACCAAAACACGAGCGTTCCTATCAAAATTGTTATGCCAAAGTTGTTCTAGACGAGGTGTCTTTAACGGATGAAAAGACCCAGCTTCATTTCGTGGATGAATAGGCAATGGTGAACAAATCGTCGGCTGAGATGGTTGATTAGACAACTGAGACAAAGAAAGCTCTTACTTTGCCTCCGGATCAGCTTCTCGATCTTGCGACTCCATAAAAATCCTCCAGTTCGACATTTTTCAAATCCTAACCCAAATTCTAAAACTCAGAAAAATAAGTCAAACTAATTAAGTTTGTCTAAGGTTTTTACCTTAAAAACAATTTCATTGCTAACAAGCGTCACCTTGAACCTAACAAAGCGTCATCAATAAGTTTCTCCTCCGAATCAGGAACCTTCTAAAACGTATAATACACACGTTTTTTATACTATATGTATTTACAGTACGACAGCGTGCCATTCAAGGTGAACCAATCCACCCGCTTGTTCAATCTCACTTTCGCATGCACACTTTTTACAATGAAAATGTAGATTACATTCCTTTTTACGCTAGGTGCATTGTACAACACCTCAAATATTTAAATGCATTGTTGTTTGAAGGCCTCATCAATGCAGTATTTCAAATTCACATTGTAGAACCGACGATGATAGTTGTGTCCAGGGTTGTTCGGACGTCCGGCGTCCGCGGACGCAGCCCTCCAGACGTCCCCTGACAATCGGACAGGCCGTCCGCCGGGGCCGTCTGCCAAGATTGTCCGCCCGTTGGAGACGGAGGCAAACGGACTCGCGGACACTGATTTTTGGATTTTGCGAGTCCGTCTGCTTGTTCGCATTTGCCTATCTGCGTCCGCCTGTTTGCGTTCGCCAGTTCATCCGCCCGTCCCCGTCCGCCTGTCCACATTCCGTCCGTCAGACGCGAGCGTCCCACGGATTCGGACGTTGGACGCAAGGTTGCCTCGGACGTTCATATTTTCAGAAATCACGTACGAAAATCGGACGTCCGATTTGAATGGACTCTCGCGGACGCTAGCGGACAGTGTCCACTGTCTAGTTGCCGTCCAGCGAAAGGGCGGATGGACGAGGCGGACGGGCGGACGGCCGCTCCATGGAAACATCAAACTTTGACTGCGATTTACGGATTGAGTTTTTTGAATTTTGGGGCGTATAATATACCATTGGAAAGGTGCTTTCAAGACCTTTCCAATGGTATATTACACGCCCCCAAATTCAAAAAAATCAATCCGCAAATTGCAGTCAAAGTCTGTTGTTTCCATTGAGCGGCCGTCCGCGGGTCCGCCCAATCGTCCGCCCGTCCAGCAGACAGGGCCTGTCCGCGCATTCGCCCATCCGACTATGTCTCCGGACGCTCCAGGGGCAGCGGCCGTGGATGCTGGACGTCCGTGCAACCCTGGTTGGACGTGGACAACCCTGGTTGTACCGCTCTTTTGGGAAGGCTTTGTCAATGTGGCACCATTCGATGTAATTGATACAAGTCTCTAAACTCCACGGGTCAGGCACTTCATTCTACTCCTCAAATGCAAGTTTGTCAAGGTTTCGAAGTACGTGTAATCTCTTTTGATGTCTGTGCCTTGGCCTTAGTCTGGTCCGATCTCGTTCTTGTTTGTTAGTTTCCGGTGGTCTTGCCATCATTGAAGAATCGGGCAAGGCGCAGATGTAAGAATGAAAAGCACCTTGCACAACGCCAACGTCCAGCTCAATTAAGAAGTGAAGGACTAGGAATATGCAAGGAGGAAGCGGACTTATAAGCGGTCGGGACGCGGACGCGAGGAACCTACTATCCTAGGGCGTGGACGGGTTCACGTCATGGCAAGGACGTGTTCAAGTCAGGGCAGGAACCTTACCCCGACAAACCCTTCCGCGCCCTGATAGACCTATCTGGGACCTAAACTGCCGTCTCCGCCCAGGATTTCACATCTGCGTCCTGATTTCCAACGTGGACAGCCAACATAAAAACCTAAACTCAATTGCATTTTTTCAAAAATTCTAAGCGTCTGGTCCAGTTCGCTGTCCGTTCGTTTCATCCAATCACTTCGACCCGTCCATTATAACAACCCTGGCTCCCGTAGCTCTCCACCTACCTCACCCTTCCACGGCCCTCTCCGGCCTCCGCATGCTCCATCCGCAACCTACCCTGGAGATTTTTTTTTTAACACACGGACATCAACCCACCTACGCACACGGGCATCAACTTCAATTTATGAAGGTAGTGATGGCAAACTTGGTTGTGGCAGCAGCGGATGAAAATTTATTCATCCATGTCTATCCAACGTCGGAATGAAGCTAGTCTTTTAGACGTTAAAGAGAACAAGTGGGTGTTTTCTCTTGCTTGTTCTCCTCTCAATTTTGATAGTTTTGAACAGAGTTGTCCGGACGTCCAAGCGTCCGCAGCCCCCCGAACGTCCTCTGACATTCGGACAGGTGAGGCCGTCCGCGCGTACGGGAGTTCGTCGGACTTTCCGCCCGTCCGCAGTCCGCCAAGTCGTCCGTCCGTGCCCGTCCGCGCGTACCCGTCCGCCAGATCGTCCGCTTGTTCGCGCGGTCATTCGCCCGTCCGCGTCCGTCCGGTCGTCTGCCCATCCAGCCACCCGCATAAAAGCCAAAATTTGGTTTAGGGTTTAGTTTGACTCTAGAGGTCTTTGTTTTGGTTGTTTACAGTTTAAAAAATAAAATATGAAATTGAATTTTTTTGCCACTAATCCCCTTTGGTGTTTTCCGCTTTTGAAAAAAAATTGAAATAATTTGGGTTGTTCATGTTATTTTTTTGCATTTATATTTAATTTTTTTAACGAAAAGGATAACAATTACAATTTATCACAAAGTAAATAGATATTTCTCAAAGTAACATAGAGTGCAGAGTTTTAAGTTAAAAATATATAGGATTATTGTTTGAACACAATTACACAATATCTAATACTGATTTTCCACTGGTAAATTTAGCGCAGTCATGATGTTTGACCATTCTACAATGGCTCACATCCATTAGGACTTCAAAGTACAGGAAGAGGAACCTTGCTCCATGGACTCATATTGGTTTCTCACTTTCCTTTGAAGGCAAATGAATTTAATTCATTCTCCATTAACAAAGAATGAAGCCATTAGGGGGCCTTCATTCAATTAAACCATATTTTTGTGTATTGTATGCGAAAAATTACGAAAGTGTAGTGCCATTGTGGCAAGAAACCCTTGTTGTTTTAGGGACAATTTGGCTATATACTCATCATTTTGCGGGAGTTTTGTATGATTTTAAAAAAAAATTTGGAAAATTTTAAAAATATGTTTAGGGTATACATTTTTAAAGAGAAGGTACCTTGCCTGAGAAGGAGAAGCCTAGAATTTTCATTGTACTAGCCATCTAGGTAAACCAAAGAAGTGCAAAATCTCATCAAAATAGTTGCATTGACATTTAAAGTTGTAAACATCATCTTGTCGTCAACGATCTATTTTTCATTCTTTTTTTCTCTACTAATTTAGGTCCGGTGCTTCATGAAAAACTTTGATCAATTCTATGTGGAGTTGTTAATTTAGGTCAATCAATGTATTCTCTACCAAAAACAACTTGTGAATTTCACTTGGGATAGTCTTTTCCATAATTTCAAGAAAAAAAATTCCTTTAAGGTTCACATGTCTTAATTGAACATCGTAAGCCTAAACCGATTAGTGTATTTGAATTAAATCTTACAGGTATTAGTAATTTACATTTTTTTTAAATCGGGAACATATTGGCGTACTCGACCGGACGGACCGATCGACTCCAACAATTCCGTAGTAAGTGAAAATTACGTATTCTGGTATTCATCCTTTTATCACACATCCTCAACTAAATGTTGGAGAATATTAAAGAATTAATTCAAAATGAATAGAGGAAAAATCGAAAGTTCTAATTTGTAAAGGGTCAAAGTCCAAAAATATAGTTGGACAAGTTTACACATATTTTTTATATTTTGGGCTTCCGCACATTTGCACATTTGCACAAACGCATTTTCTATTTCTATTTTGTTTTACCAATAATTTTGAAGGAAAAATGAAATTATTGTTAGTTTTTAAGGCAAATAAGTCTTTTAGTTTACTTCATTTTTTTTTTTTCAGAACGGACTATTGAAAAAAAAATGCATAGTATATACAATTACCCATGTTATGTTTTGGAAACATTCCATGCTGTATACTCTAGGAGTTCCGGCTCTTACAAGTTACAACATTATCAAAAACCGGTGAAGAGTGAAAAGTCGATTCTGACTATGTCTTGCAGGTAAAGAAACACATGAATAGGTACGGAACTTATATCATAAAAAAATAAAATCATTTCCAACGCACAAATACTCAACAATTCAAAATGTACACGTAATATATTAAATAAACGTGCATACATTATGGAGGCGTAAGCAATACGTATTTCATATGTGAGTATAAGTACGATCTCAATCCTCATCCGCCGAATATTTCTATATTTCTATAATTCAATATCTCTAGTTCACTACAAAACCTGATTCATTACTCGTACGCATGTCGAAAGTGTTCATCCGGGATGGGCCATCTGTGAGTTGTAGTAAATCGATTGATGACGTGGGCAAATCTACCACAATGATCGTCGCCTTCCAAGCAAAGTCGACGCAAATAGGACTCAAACATGCCAGCAAAGTCGGTGTGACTCAACTTTGTGATGTTTGGTGTTTCACGATGCAACTTGTAGTACTCTTCCGACATGCAGCCTTTATTGATGGCTTGAGCTATCTTACCAACCGCGTATTCCTCTAATGTGCGTGATAAATGTGGAATGATTTCCACAACCGCATCTCTACGGTGCAAGTACGCAATACTTGGTGCCACCCACCACCTCTTCCTCAAAGCTTCATTCATATTGCTTGCAGAAGTGAATGTGTACAAAGATTTAGGAGGTCCGCGGCTAAGCTTGTCATGCCCCAATCACACACTCCAATGTACACAAAAGATTCATCTGCTGGAAAATGAAACATAATGTTGTCCAACAAAATGTCATTGTGCAAATGTCCAGCTGTATGCACAGCATGCATAATGTGAAGCAACACCCATGCAAGCTCCGTACGCTTCTTCCTAAAACGCTACAGACGTTTAGCAACGGCAATTTCTTCCTCCGAAATGTTTTTATCATAACTTACCTGAATGAATATGTTGTCTGGATAATTATGATCCATATTCAGCATCTGCCGAAGTTTTCCACTATTCCACCAAAACGAATATCCTTCGTTTTGCCTAGCATGCACTGCAAAGAAACGTATCACTCCATCATGTGGAATACGCACTGTCATAGACTCGTTCTGGTGTTCCAATTTGGCAAGTTGAGGCTGTGTGCGGTGATAGTTTGATAATTTGGCAGCAAACGCCCATGACAAAGCTATTCCGGGACATCCTTCGATTCGAACCCTCCAAATTGTGGCATACCCTCCTTTTGTTATTTTTTCATCTTACGGAATCACTTGAGCAGTCTTTGGAAGCGCCATGAGATGTTGCCTGCCCCTATTCAATTCCACAACTCCCTCCTCGCTATTCCACCAACCCATGGATCCTCGTCGATTACGCCTTTTTACAAAAGGTTTACAACGGCCGACAAACAAGTCAACTTTGAGAATGAGTTCTTCAAATGCCTGGTCATTTGCACGGTGTACACTGCCATACTTCGTTAAAATGACTTTCGCGTTCCACAAAGCGTCGTGCACCCTGTTCTCCATAAACTTGGTGAAGCCCCTTTTATCCGTCTCTTGATGCCATTCGGGAACATGTAAAGCATCCAACATCTTCTGCATCATGTCCATCTTGAACTTCTACGGACACTCCTCTTGATACCTCGCATATTCAGTGTCAAGTGACACCATTGTTTCAGCTTCATAAAATTTGACAATGAAGGTCGTGAGAAATGCTTTGCACGCATCCGATGGAATCTCCCTTGCTATTTCAATGCTTGGCCCACTAACATTTTTGGCCTTCGCGGCCTTCTTTGCTCTCGGCATTGTCTTGAATTCTTCGTAGCACTTTGTGACAAGGTTAATATTACAGATATATAATACTCCAATTGAAAAGTATCGTATGTGCCAAGACTTTTAGAAAAACAAACAATAAGTGGGCCCCAGGAAAATGGACTCTTTTCTTCTCGATGAGAGGAGCCAATGGAGAATAGACCACCAAGCTCTCTGCTCAACACTTGCAAGAGCAAGGGGGAAGAAGAAAGTGAGGGGCGGACGAAGCGTCTTCTATCCTTGGCGGACGCTGTCAGCCCGTCCGCTAAATCGGACGGGCCAAACGAGGCGGACCACCTACTAGCGGCCCGATCGGGCTGGTGCTGTCGGGCGGTCGCTGTCGCGCCCGACAGATCGGACAGACGACGCAAGGCGCCCGATAACACGAGCCGACGATCCGATAGTCGGACTAGCCGCTAGGCGGACCAGCCGATGGGCGTATTTCAGGCTTTTTCAAAAGGCGGACTTTAGGGTTTCACGACGGGCAGACGGGCGGACGAACGGGTGGAAAGGCGGACAAGTGGTTTACTCCGGACTGTTGTCCGTCCAATGGATCTGGCGGATTCCACAAGGCGTCCGATCCAATGGACGCTCTGAGTGGCGGACGGAATCTGCGGAGTGGCGGACGGAATCAAAATGATTTCTTATTTTTCTTGGAAGGTTGGAATCCCCCGTAGGAATCAAACTTGATGTGCCTAATTTTTAATTTTTTTTTTTTTAATCATCCAAGACTACAAAACCATAAACCTCAATGTCATATTAAACTATGAAACCAAATTCATGCTTTCATATAATTGATGCATAAACTACAAATATGTTTTGTTAATGTAAAAGTACATTTTCCATTTGTGTTTTACTTTTTCCCAAATTGAAGTTGAAAAATCCAATTATTGCAATTCTCTAAAGCCAAAGCTAGAAATCAAATTATATCAATCATGTAACACATTAAAGTAATGAAGATTATTTATCATAATCGAAAAAAGAGACTATTGTCCATAACTTTCATGCTTAGACCTCTTTGTTTTGTAGAGGGTGAACTTTCAGTCCGAATATATAATTTTATAAAAAAATATTCAGATTCATGTTTATTTTCTATACCATCAGAAAGTTGCCTTCCAAATTTCTTGCTCTTCTTAGCATTTCTACAATAGGTAGAGATACAAACAACTTCCACACGCAACATGGGGCGCAAAATAGTGCAATCACCCTATAACATATTGATAATTTATTAGTCATCATAATAATATAAGGGATTACGCTTCCACATGACGAAGTCAATAGTAGACCCACAATGTTCTATGTCGCTTGCACTTAAATACATATTCAAATACGAGTCAGTATCATTTACTGACATGGTTGTGCTATGACAATATTTCAGATGTCTACCGGCAAATTTAGTGAGAAATAGTAAACACTACGTAATCTATTTTAATATTCTTCAAGATCTACAATAAGTGAAAAACTTTGCGATTCACTTATTCCGAATCGGAGTCGGAGGCATCTTCTTCTTTAGAATCTCCAGCATTCGATCTTAGTAATCCGACATATGGTCCGCCGCCGTAAATTTCTTCGCGTCCGTTTTGTCCACTTCCATCAGTTCCATGTGGGTAAGGGTTGTAGTAAGTGCCTCCAAAAGCAGGAGGAGGGATTGGGGCATGCTCTTGAGATCCTCCTTAACTTGAACCTCCGTGATGAGACCCTCCTTGATATTCATAGGAACTATGTGGGTAAGGGTTGTATAGAGCACCATTTCGGCCATCTCCGGGACCTTGTATACCATGATTTTGTTCGTAGGTTCCGCCATGCGCGTGATGCCGACCGCGATCTTCTAAGCTTCTACGCATTGCCTCTTGCACTTGCTGTTCATATTCAATGTCGTGTTGAGCTTCTTCGCGTTTATGTCTCTCTGCAAATGTCACGGGTGTTGCATCATCACGAACATCGTTGTCATCACTTCATTCATCTTCGGCATCTGGCAACACAACCGAAGGAAACTGCCCGAAACCTCGATTGGACCATTCTGGCATGCAGTCGCTTACGCCAGTCCAATTAGTATCAATCATTCCTTGTTCACGTGTGAGATTCTTCACGTTGCGTCCTAGAACCGTGCGCCAATCTACCTCTTTGTGAAGTACAATCTCTGTCCAAATCATGGACATGTTCGAGTAGTTTATGACATTTGGTTTGGAGACTGGTAATCCTGATGCGGATGTTATTTCCTCATATCGACGAACAAAATGTTTGCTCATGCACGTGGACATTTGCCCTTCCCAGCGACGAACTTGCACCTCAGCGCATTCTTCTGACCACAATTAAAAAAGGTGCGTCATTTTCACATATTTTTTACATGTTGTGCAATCCCAAACTTTCTTTGGTTCATCTTCCCATCCAGGTACAGCCACGCATAGGGGATTATTCCAATCTTCCCAATTCATGTCTTGCGACTTCCCTTTTTTACTTCCTTGCGATGGTGCTCGTTTAGGCATGATGACCACGATACAATTGTATGTAGTGTCCAAGAAGTGCAATGGATTTGTAATGTTAGCCGTTTCCGTATGCAACACCGAAACAATCAAACACCATGGAAAAACAAGTGAAAACCGTTCACACACCAAACTGAAAGGGGTGCACAGATACCTAAAGGCGCTGGATCACCCACTCCAAAAATGAAACAATTGAGTCCAAATGAGCCGTCCGCCCATCATTTTATATCATCCGCATTGTACAAATTGAAGCGGACATGTCCCGTCCGCATCGGACGGATCACACAAGGCGGACGGTCAGATTGTGCGGACAGCAGCGACCGACCGCGCCATCGGACGGGACAGGGACGGACGGGGGGACGGGTGGTCGTAGGCGGCGACGGGTGGACTCATGCTCGAGGCAAACAGCCTGGCGGACGGGTGAGGGGACGGACTGCCTGGTGGACGCACTGCCTGGCGTTCGGTTGAACGTGTGTGGAAGGCACGGGTGGACGGATGACGAGTCACATTTGGACAAGATTAGGGTCTAAGTTTAGGGTTTAGGGTTTAGGGTTACAACAAAAATTCGAATTTTGAAGCAAATTTGCCAAGCACCCGAAATTAATAAAAAAAAATGGTGGTAATTCTTAAAAACTTGTAAGGGCATGTTCACACAAGTTTACTGAAATTGGGTTTGTAGATATAAAATATCAAGACATTTAATTTGTGATTTGCTCGATACTTTGATCATGAGCATATTTCATTGAATTGATTGAACAAACTATCAATCTACCATGAACCATTGAACCCAATTTGAAATGTTYACATGCATATTTTTGAAGGCATGGTACTCATTATTCCAAGTGTGAAGGTTTACTTCATGCCATTCTAATCATTTCTGCAAAAATGTGGATGCTTTTTGTTTCAATTTTAACCCTAAATCCCAACGCTAAATAATATCATTAATATGAGATAATAATATCATTAAAACTTGTGGGGAAGGCTTTCTACCTTCATGACTGCTAAATCAAATGGAACTAGTTAGTTCATAATAATGCGGTGCACTTCCTTTTTTATTATTTAAAGAACATCAATTTTGCATCGTATGGAGATAATACATAAAATGAAACGCATAAACTAGGAATTTGGTAGCTCCGTTTAGGATGTATACTAAAATAATCTCTAACAATTAAAACATGCAACAAATAAAGAGTAGTTCCTAAAGTGGGTTCCCCGTCCTCTCTAATAATCCTTAAATTGTTTAAAATCCATGTAGCATATTACTTTTAGTTTTCATGAAGTGACGCCATGTACTTTACCATTTTATGTGCACAGAGAATATGAAACTCGAGGCTCTTAAT
Organism: Pleurozium schreberi; assembly: GCA_006891605.1. NCBI lineage: Eukaryota > Viridiplantae > Streptophyta > Bryopsida > Hypnales > Hylocomiaceae > Pleurozium > Pleurozium schreberi. The sequence goes on along the minus strand of VACF01000274.1, from coordinate 42,470 downwards.
TTTATCACTAACAATATTCAAAATGGACTTGCAAAAAGGGTTGTGGGAAAAACAACATTGGGCATCTTTCTGCTTATATATATATATATATATATATATATATATGTATGTATGTATAAAATACACAATGCCAATTTAAGACCGCCATTTTTTGGGGTGCTCGTAGAATTCTATACCTTTTAGATTTCTCAACTTGGTCCAACAATTTCTTCTATTACTCTGTGAAAATTTCAGTTTCAAATAAATCTTATAATTTATTTCGCTCGGAGGATGCTTCCATTGTCCTTAAAACAAGATTGTCTATAATTTTCCTATTATTAGGCCAAATATAATGAATGAAAGCCTCAACGTAAACCCAAAATTTAGTTCTTTGTGTAGTTTTTCATTTTAATTGCTTTCAATCTGAATGTATCATAGTGGAATTCCAATAATCTAATTTTTATTTCAATTTCATTTTTTTCCAAAATGTTTAAAATTGCAAACTATGTGACACATTAAACATAGTATCTTGAACGCTCAAAATACAGAACTTCTTAGTTTTGTCTTTTGAATTTAATTTTGTTTGACCATCTGCCAATTATACAGCGATTATGCCGTGCTGTTTGACATTGGTACTTGGTCTAATTTCAGAAAACTTTCATACAATTTTAAGCATTTTTTATTTTTTATAATTATGTAGAATTTTATACTATAATTTCTTCAAAAAGTCATATTCAATTCAATTTGATGTTTTCAATTAGGAAAAAATAAATCATGTTTAAACCATATATTACTACATGTGAAAAATATAAAAAATTAGAAATGTAAATTCGAGTGGAGAAATGTAATGAAGTTTGACCATGCCCGGACATGGAATGTCTTTTAACTTTTAACCCTTAAAGGTCCAAGCATCCAAAAAGGGGATGCCCCTTGGTCAACCTTGATTGCAACTTTCAAAATAATTTCTCTTTAAATTTGATTTCAACTACGAAAATGAAGCTTCCCTCCCCCCCCTCTCCCTTCCTTCCTTCTCCCCTCCCTTCCTTCCCTCCCTTCCTTCCCTTCTTCCTCCCTCCCTTCCTGCTTCCCCTTTCTGCCTCTTCTTCTTTTCGCTTCTTCCCATAAAATTAAGCAAGTTTGTAAAGCAGAATAGACCAACGCCTAGCGGCCTAGGCACCTAATAATTCAATAATTGTGATGAAATTAAAACTTGATTGTATTCATTTATTTATCGAGGGTGAATAAAGTAGTATTCACAGCCCTATAAAATATCAAGATACAAGTGACACATATACAAATGTATTTGAATATTTAGTGCACAAGATAATAACTTCATATTGACCATGAGATTATCTATAGTTTCTTCGCTTCCTTTACATGTCATGAGCGCTTCTAAGACACAATATTTGCTTGACATGTTGCGTAAACACATTCTTTTTTGTTTTAATTGGCAATCTTTAAAAAAAATATGAGCAAATCATTGGAAAACTCCTTAAAACATAGACATTTGTTTACAAATGAAAAACAGACATTCCAGGGCTCTTCCGCTTCCGTATACTCCGATTTTTATGTGAGTGGGTCATAGTTCTCCTCCTTACTTCCAGGAACAAGACGTGTGGGCCCTAGAGAACAAAGTTCCCCTGTCGTTCCCCTTGTTGGGAGCGTAAGCGTCCCCTGACGGGGCCCATAAAAATCTCCAACCAAGTTTTCTTCGAAAAAACTCCATCACTCGACTGAATGTAGTAGTACCTTCCTTCTCATTGGGAAGTTGATAGCAAATGACTTATATCATCGGAGTGATATGTAACTGATGCCCTGGATGTTGAACAATGAATTGATCGATATTCTTTTGCAATCTGCACCGACTTCGCTATCGAGTTGATAATATTGTTCTTGTAAAAACTTGGATCCTGCAAATGTCTTATATAATGCCACAATATTGCTTTAAGCAACTTCATGTTTTTCTCAATTAATCGTTAACGGTAATTCAAAGAAATAATTCCTTCGCCTCGACTCTCTTCATGCTAGACGACGACTTGAGTTAGTGGAATCAAGTCGCTTCATATGGTTAGCTTCTAATAAATAGTTCTGCTATAAGACCGCTCTTCGGCTTTAAGTAGGTCTTGTTTCTCTACTTTAAGTATTATCTTCATTCTTGACTGATTCCATCTGTCTATTAGTCTTATTACGACTCACAACTCCAATTACTTCAAACTCACAACTTCCTCCACCTTTAAACCCACAAGTATGCTCAAAGCTTCACGTTAACTGCCGATGGCAAGAACTGAAAAAAAACAGTTCAACCAATAATCGTAATGAAATTAAAACSTCATTGTGCTTGTTTATTTATCAAGAATGAATAAAGTAGTATTTACATCCCCATAAAAATATCAAGATAAAAATGATACATATACAAACATTTAAAAAAAACTACGAGCAAAAATTATAGATTGCAAAAGCTGGAGTCAAACTCTTGAAAAAAGTCTAGTGTAAGTACAAAATTGGGTCTTGTATTGTTGATTTAAATTTGGATGTCCATCCATATCTTTGAACGAATGTAATATTTTTAAGTAATGATGTAGACAATAATCTACTAGAAATAAAATTGTAAAAGATTGATTTTGAGCAACCTTATCTATTTCAGTTTTTAGTGCATCAAATAATAACTCCATATTGACCATAACATTAACTATAGTTCTTTGCTTCCTTCACATGTCATGAATACTGCTAAGATACAGTATTCGCTAGATATGTTGCATAAAAAATATTTTTTTGTTTTATTGGCAATCTTCAAAAAAAAAATTGTGATAATGATATTTTTGTGAATAAAAAATATATAATGTGATAAAAAAATAATTTTGACTTTCAAGGTGAATATAATATAATTCTATGAACTTATGTTCACTGAGACTATGAAGACTAATAACATTCTTGTTGCAAATAATTATAAGATCTTTGATTTTAGTACTAGGAAATGATTTTAAAAGAAAATGATGTTGGAATAGTTTATATTAATACATTACCATGAGTTTGTAAAGAAGTCGTAAAATGTCAAAAAAGCAAGTACAATATGATGAGAGAATTTGATCGTTTTACCAAAATTGTCAGTTGATATTGAGCAGCAGACTGCAATTTTACATTATAAAAGAACAAAAAATTTGAATTAAATAATTCTTGGCAATATTATCTTTTCAAAGCATATAACACTATTATTTACAAATGTCATTCTTAGTCATTGAAGAGTTGAAAGAATTATATAAATTTTCACTACTAGAAAATGATGTCTAAATAAACAAAAAAATCAATTTTTGTTAAAGTAAAGATTATGTTAAGAATTTTTGTAATTCTTTTATTAATTTGGCTCAAAGTAACAAAATTTTACCAAATTTTTGTAGATTTGAACAATGTAACGTCCAAATTATAAAAAAAATGAACAATTTTTTTTGTTCATTTTATTTACAAATAATTAGAATAAGTTTTTATCATCCAAAAAATTAAATTACTATAGGTTCAATTCTATGTACAATAATATTTTTGAAATTTTAATTATTTAGAATGTAATATATTTTTTAAGCTCAGGATATTATGATAATTAAAGTTCTCAAAAAATCCTATTTAAAATTGTCAAAGAATATATATATATATATATATATATATATATATATATATATATATATATATATATATATTTCTAAGAAGCTTGTCTATAATTTTTTATTGAAGACCCACAATACGAATGGATTTTTGATGATGAAACTTAATTTGATTTTACAATTTTTAATAATTCAAAGTTTTGGAAAAAAATTGTTATACCACGGCTAAGTAACATCTAAAGTCAACTGATTCTATGAAACACCTAATAATTGTGAACGGTTGTTAATTGGTGATTATTTTGTTGTTTTTCACAAAATTAATAAAANTTAAAAAAAACTACGAGCAAAAATTATAGATTGCAAAAGCTGGAGTCAAACTCTTGAAAAAAGTCTAGTGTAAGTACAAAATTGGATCTTGTATTGTTGATGTCAATTTGGATGTCCATCCATATCTTTGAACGAATGTAATATTTTTAAGTAATGATGTAGACAATAATCTACTAGAAATAAAATTGTAAAAGATTGATTTTGAGCAACCTTATCTATTTCAGTTTTTAGTGCATCAAATAATAACTCCATATTGACCATAACATTAACTATAGTTCTTTGCTTCCTTCACATGTCATGAATACTGCTAAGATACAGTATTCGCTAGATATGTTGCATAAAAAATATTTTTTTGTTTTATTGGCAATCTTCAAAAAAAAAATTGTGATAATGATATTTTTGTGAATAAAAAATATATAATGTGATAAAAAAATAATTTTGACTTTCAAGGTGAATATAATATAATTCTATGAACTTATGTTCACTGAGACTATGAAGACTAATAACATTCTTGTTGCAAATAATTATAAGATCTTTGATTTTAGTACTAGGAAATGATTTTAAAAGAAAATGATGTTGGAATAGTTTATATTAATACATTACCATGAGTTTGTAAAGAAGTCGTAAAATGTCAAAAAAGCAAGTACAATATGATGAGAGAATTTGATCGTTTTACCAAAATTGTCAGTTGATATTGAGCAGCAGACTGCAATTTTACATTATAAAAGAACAAAAAATTTGAATTAAATAATTCTTGGCAATATTATCTTTTCAAAGCATATAACACTATTATTTACAAATGTCATTCTTAGTCATTGAAGAGTTGAAAGAATTATATAAATTTTCACTACTAGAAAATGATGTCTAAATAAACAAAAAAATCAATTTTTGTTAAAGTAAAGATTATGTTAAGAATTTTTGTAATTCTTTTATTAATTTGGCTCAAAGTAACAAAATTTTACCAAATTTTTGTAGATTTGAACAATGTAACGTCCAAATTATAAAAAAAATGAACAATTTTTTTTGTTCATTTTATTTACAAATAATTAGAATAAGTTTTTATCATCCAAAAAATTAAATTACTATAGGTTCAATTCTATGTACAATAATATTTTTGAAATTTTAATTATTTAGAATGTAATATATTTTTTAAGCTCAGGATATTATGATAATTAAAGTTCTCAAAAAATCCTATTTAAAATTGTCAAAGAATATATATATATATATATATATATATATATATATATATATATATATATATATATATATTTCTAAGAAGCTTGTCTATAATTTTTTATTGAAGACCCACAATACGAATGGATTTTTGATGATGAAACTTAATTTGATTTTACAATTTTTAATAATTCAAAGTTTTGGAAAAAAATTGTTATACCACGGCTAAGTAACATCTAAAGTCAACTGATTCTATGAAACACCTAATTGTGAACGGTTGTGAATTGGTGATCATTTTGTTATTTTTCACAAAATTAATAAAAAGAATTTGAAAACAAACAATATAAGACCCATTTCAACAAAAATTTGTTGATTTTTTGTTGATTTAATGATTAGATTATTATTTTGTGCCATGTCTATTACTTATTACTTGACAAACACACATATATATGTATATATTTACACTTCTACATTAGTGAATTTTGTGCTATGTCTATTACTTGACAAACACAATATTTTACAATAATTGATAATAAATAAATCTACTGCATATTTTGAGATCTCTTTTTTTGAAAAAATTTCATTGTGCAATTCTTGTTGATATAAATTTTGAATTTGTTTTGTAAAATTTTTTTTACACAAACATCTTTGAAATTTTTGAACCTAAAGATTCAACAATAAATAAAAAAGACTTATATATCCTTTCAAAATTGGTAAAAAAATTTTACGACCAATGAAAAACAACTTATGTATTTCTTTTCAAAAATAATTTTTTACTTGACAGTTTATCACAATGCCAATGCACTCATAAGAAGTAGTAACTGCTTTGCACACAATTTTTTCAAGCTTAAAATTCAATTTTATGTAGCGTAGTTTTTTTCTTTGAAAATGGCATTCTGTTATAATGACAGCAGACCTCTAAAAGGCATCCTCTGCTTGTGCGTGCTTTCTTCCGCTGCCAAATTATCTTGATTGTTTTTTGTTTTTTTTAAGGAAAATAAGTCCTTCTAGCACCATTAATAGAATTAAAAAAAATCACTAGTAATTCAATTGAATTATAAAAATTTTGTAGGCTATTACAAGTCATTGATGTAATACTATTTCAAAAAGAAAATTAAACCGCAAATCTGCAATGAAGCTTGGTGATAGCTTTTGTGAGTTTTGTCACGTAAGTTTTGTTGTGTAAGTTTGGGTGCTTTTTCTTTGCATGTATGGTTGAGGGACCCATAACCGATCAAATAAGCAATTATGGACATGATCTAGGGTAGTGGTAGGCAAAACAAATATTTTCAGAGGTGCAATGACTGAAATGATAGAAATTGCAAAAAAATTGGTAATTTTATCTTTTACAATGAAATTACTATGAATTTTGAAACACTGAAGTTGGGCTTGACCCATGATCAACATGTAGAGTCATTCAATTCCGATCATTCAAGAACTACTTCCCGATTCATTGCTTCCTACTTTCTTGCTCACTTACGTGTCATGAACTTATTGGTGTAAACCTTGAAAAAATCAAAAACACGCATTCTAAGGAGAAAATGAAAATTTGTTTCAGCCTTGGTTGGAAATACAACACCCTATAGATTAGTGATGGGGCGCTGGTTAGTAATGGCTCCCTCTACCATATGTCATTGCAATTTGATTTCATGAGTTTAACTGTTAAAATGCCATTGATTTTCCTTTGCATAACTATTAATTTATTATTAAAATTTGATTTGGTAAGTTCTAGCATTCTATTTCAAGCCTCTGAGTTCTATTTATGGAGTTACATTCACTGAATTTTGTTCTAGTGTAAGTTTCATTGAAACATTTGATCAATTCTATATTTTCAATAAACGATATTGGGTTTTGATTGTTGTCGCGTAAAAAGGTGTTGTTGAACTGTACTTGATTTGTTGAATTCCTYGTCATTGAATTCTAATAATTGTCAAAAGCTCAAGTCTTGTACAATTTGGAAGCCAAAAATGATAAGACTTGAATATTTGTTTATAACATTTGATTGGAAGCTCTAAATCTAAAATTGATTTTTGAAAATGAAAGTTATTTTGATTTGCCAACTTTTCATAATTCAAAATTTTCTCAAAAGAATTATTCTACTATGCCAAATTAAACACAAAATTTCCTAAATTTARAAAGCAAGAATAAAAACAAGAAAAAATCAAATAAAAAATTTATATAAATAAAAAAAATCACATCATTATATACAAGCAAGTTTATGCTCGATGCAATAGCTTAAATTCATGAATCTCAACCATTTACATGCCTTGCTCGCGTAACAAAATTATTTGAGTAGTGATGTATTATGCTTAAGTGGCAAGCCTCATGTACTAAATTTTCATTAGCTAGATTTTTTTTGAAAATATATCTTTCTTCTTTTTGTATATAATCAAATCACCCAAAAAATTAATATGTTTTTATTAGACATTGTTCAAGTTATTACTTCCAAATTAACAAAGACTTAACMAAAAAAATTAACGTTATTTTGCAAATTTTTTGTTGATTTGGACACATATTTTCTAGGAGTATTGTTTATTTTTTGAGATGCAAATTTTGAATTTTTTTTTTCTAATAGACGATTCTATGTGTTTTTCTTTGACAATTTTGTAATTTGAAGTTTTATTTTTTACATCTCCTTTAAAAATCTTAACAAATGAGATGACACCACATATACTCCTTTAAAAATCCCCTTTTGATTTTTTCACAATATAATTAAAAAAGGTTGTAACTATTATTTTCAATTTTCCAACTGCTTTGAACAACTCATTGGTGACATAGTCAAACATTAGGCTATTTTTTTCAATATGTTCAACAAGAACTATGAACTAGATTTTCCTTACTTTGCAAACACCCAGAAACATAGTACAAGGGTTCAATATCCGAGGAATGATCAAATAGTTTAATGTATTGTAGCTAAAGTCACATTTTCAAGTAGAAATAGATTACAATTTCATTTCTAAAGAGAAACAAAGTTAAAATATCTCATTGGCTTCAAGGTAAAGGTATCTCTCATTTATCCAATAACTAATTTCCGTCCAACACATAAAGATGCAATAATGCAAGAATGCAGTCTCTGTCTTATTCTAGTATGGGGTTCAAACAAGAAGCATGCTTAAGCAAGGGTAAATATAACATAAAGCTTAAAACATACAAGTCTTCATTTTCTATTGCAATTGCTTAAAGCATAGGCTCACAATATCCGCTTAACCCCAAAATGACAAAGGGGACAGAAAGTGTCTAATCCACTTCTCAGTTCTCYGGACAACTACCCAATTGCTTTAAGTAGACACACAAACAGGGCTAGCAATACTAATACTCACACAGTCTTTTTATCAATATAAATTCAATCTCACAGTCATTCACTCYGCTTCAAGTTGTATAATTTAAATTACAAATATCCAATCCTTGAATAACCATACATCTTCACTCAACACTCAATCATTGGGATTTTCACAGTTACATTCACTGTCTAAACACTCACTCAATACACATTCTCACACATTTAATATTCAGCTTAAAGCTATAACTCAACTCCAATACGCAACACTGAGTACTATCTTACCATAGACTCAATATAAATCGCTTTAAGCRTATAACACTCACTAGTCTGCTTATAGCACATTCAAACACATAAATGCTTAAGTGATTTCCAACTGGTTCATCCAGGCAAACACATACATGACTAATATCAGCTTCAAGCTATTAAACTTCCATTCAAACAATGGCTTCAAACCTCACAAAATCACACACTGCTCCAAGCATAAATAACCATGAGTATGATASAGTCAAAATAAAATATACAACGATAGCTTTAAGMACAAAAACTAAGAATTCCTTTCACRGGAAATTACACACACAAGATGAATGAATGCCCARTTACCGGGACTTGATACTTAAAATGAAATATACAAAGTTGCYCAATTACTGGGACTTACRCACAATTAAMWAATATATGTTTGAAGCTTTATTCCCCAAAAAAAATTGTTTACAAAACTCTGACACGTAACACCGCACTAGGCCAACAACAATATGATGTCGCCAAAGTTTTAATCTCTAAAGTCCCAAATATATCTCCTTATATAATACTTGATAGTTGGGATAAACTCATGTAATCACAATATTTGGTATTATTTTGTGAGACTATTTTCTAAAACAAAAATGTAGATTAGCTTTTTAACAATATCATTTTTGTTTCAATTRGTGCTTAAGAACAAAAAGTATGCCATATAAAGTTCAAAAATTYGAGKGAATAACAAAAAGTAAAATAAAAATAAATAAAAAATAAAATAAATTTTTTATTGATAATATTTTTGTCTACATGGAAAGATTTGTTTTGTTTTRTTTGAATAAGGGTTGAAAAAGTAATGGAGCATCCTGTTTTTTGGGCCGTCAAAGCAACTTCTTAAAAAATTAATGCATTGGATTTGTTTTAAAACACAATTTTAATATTTTCAAAAAAAGTATTCCATATAATTCAATGTGCTTGCTAGAAAAATCTCACTCTTGGAATTAGTGTGTTTCAATTCCATCTTAGAACTATTGACAACTTTGTTTATTTCCTCTACCTTATACATATTTGTATTTAAACCTCTTTTTTATAAGATTAAAAATCACCTTTTTAAAAAAAAAAACTATACACTCTCTACTCAAACCTTCATGATAAAAAATTGTAATTCAAAATCCAAAATGAAATTTTTTAAATTTGACCATGTAATGCTACATCAACCAAAGAATAGTTGATAAATGACATCAAGATGAAGTTGTTTAGGATGAAGAATSTACCTATTAATTAGTCCACAAATCAAATCGTCTTTGGCAAAGCACCTTGGTGATAGGTTTTGTCCCTTCATGGATAAAAAGAYTSAAAGTTGTAACCCTAGAAAGAAGGTGGCCTATAATCAAAGTAGCCATTSARAAGTGATGTGACTTTTGTACCAATAGGTGCATTTTTCATTTCTAAATTGATTTCRAAAGTCTATGCAATTGAATTTTCTAAAATCTCTTTGCACATTCTCATACTCGTCTATTGTAAGATCCTATGGTTAGATATGCAAAATAAAATTGTTCGGACAAAAGTGCAACTATTCATCCTCGGAATTGAGTGGGAAAAGGGGAGATCGTCTACAGAGTACTTTGATTCAGATGAGTTCTTTTTAATACAAATTGTTCCCACGATTTCAGAAATGATGATTTCCACAGGGACCCCCCCCGCGTCCTTCCAGGGTTAAATGAGCATCATCACTGTCTCCAGCATTTGGGGATTTTCTGCATGTGTAGAAGACAAGCATCCATAACCAAAATCCAACGATTTATAGCACAACCTCCATAACTGATATCGTCAAATGCCACTAAAGTATTATCATACTCAAAAGGAAGGCTCACAATTTGTCTTCTTTCTTCCTAATCCTTCGCATATCCGAGGAATTTTCAACTACTTTCACGAAATCCAAAATGAAGGTACCTTTCATACAAACTCTACTCATGCTCATAAGTGTCTCCATATCTCTTCTACTGCTTGGACCATACTTGTAATGCACAATACTTGTAATGCACAGGCTTTGTAATTTCTTCTACTGAGCATGTTGGGACTTGGGACTGTAATTTCTCTTAAAATTCCCGACTCATTATTTATGCATAAACCCTGTGATCTAATTCGTCACACCTGACGCTCAACATTGGATGCCAATCACCAATGCCTCCATCYTTTCGGTGTTTGCACTAAGTTAAAGCAAGGCAGTATGGAGTCCACAACCATCAGCCAGCAAGGTAATTAAATTTATGCATAACCTCTCCAAAACTGATAGCCAGTAAAATAGTATTAATCCCATAAAGGGAGTCTCACTTCACAGTGGCTCTACAACTGTCGTCTTCTTTTCTTCCCAACCCTCCGGAGCTCTCTGGAATTTTCAAAACATTCACGGAATCCAAAGTGCGGGTACCGTTCATACCAAGTCTCTTCCTGCGAATGCGTGTCCCAATGCTCTCCACTGCTGCTTTGGCCGTACTTGTGCACCCAACCGGATCCATTGTGGCCCTCCCCCCACGTCCTGTTCCAGCGCTCGCCGTGCTGGCCTTCCCACCAAGTCTCTCCTTGCTTGACTCCATGACTATTTTGATCAAAACGCTCGTCCCATTTGTCTCCCCACTTGGTCCATCCGCCACCGTACTCGGACCGCTCCGCCCATTTGTCCGTGTACTTCATACTTGCTCCTTGCCCATCGTACTCCTCGCCCCATCTGTGACATGAGAAGATTAATYAGATTAAAATTCGAAATTTTAGACTGACAGATGTGTGCACATGACAAGTGTTCCAATCTCAAATGTTTGCAATCATGTTGATCTACAGTGCGTTTAAGCAAACGGTAAGACCTATACTCGTTTTCTGAGTTTCATTAGCACTTTGAGTCATTAAAAAATGATCAATATCAAGTGAGATGTGAATGTTATAAATTTGGACTTTAGATGTGTAGTAAACGAAACTTTGACTGCCTAGAGATTTATAAAACATTTTTCAATTCTGATGGATTTTCTAGCATGATTCTATGCATGTGATGTAAATTTTTAGATTCATTTCGTCATTCAAGAACTAGAAAAGCCCAAAAAAAATATATATTTGATGGCTTTCTTGAAGCGATGTAAAATTTTGATGATGTGATAACTTGATTAGTATCGACTTCATTTATATACGAATATACTTCTCCAATTTTTTTGTAAARGAATGAAATCAAAGAGGTGAAAATGACCATAAAAAAATGAGAAAAATGCAAGGGTAAAGTACGAGTAAGAAGTGTGGTTGGTAATAGTGTATTTGTTCTTGGTTTATGTACCTTTCGTGCCAGACATGAGCATGACCAGGCTCCAAAGGTGTGTTGGGGTCAATTTGGCTCCATTTGTCGGCCCACTTCTCCGCGCGACCGGAGGCATCGTAGTGCTCCATCCACTTCTCATGCCATTGCCCTCCTTCTCCGTTCTTTGCCCACTTGTCTGCACTCCTCTGCATGTGCATGAGCCCAGTGGTTGCATCCTGTTCAGTCGCACGACGATGGTCATATCAGTAAGAAGTCACTGCCTACCACATCAGATTGGAGTAACTCATTACAAAAAAATGTCAGATAAAGGATACTAAGACCTGTTCTGGTCTTCTAWACTGAACCCCAATACCAACAAATTATCTCTTCCAAAACACTCAATTGTGTTTGCAACTAATGAGTGGGGTAAGCATGATTTGGCTAAATATCAATGCCTACTCATGAATTCAGAGGTTATATACCATCCCTTCAACAGTGTTCTACAACCTCCCACTTTGAATGACTGCCTGAGAGGTCTACATGGTGATAGGAAACTTTGATCCTAAGAGAGTTTGGCTTCTTGTGCCCAAAGTCATCTCTCCAGTGAGCTCAATAATGATCTCCCATGAAAACACGCTCCTACAYAATACCAGTGACAGAAAGCGTATGCTCAACCTTAGGAGCAGCCAGTACACTCACCTGCCACATAGATTCTTGCCAGAACTCACGCCATACTCCCCCAAATGCGTCACGTCCTGATTTTTCAGCTCCAAGCTCCTTGAAATCGTAAGCATCAGCAGCTTCCCAAAACTTCTCCTCCCACTCTACACTTCCATCCGCACTTACACCTCTGATAACTGTCCACGTACAGACAACTCCATTGGCACGATTCTCCACGCCTTGATCCCTCCACCAGCGTGAGCCGTCTGCGTAAACTCCACTCGTGTCCTGCCCTGCAGTCTGCATCCCTTGTTTCATTGCAGAAACAGCTTCTGTGACTGACTCTGGTGCTGATTCAGGTACCTGCAGCCAGTGATATCTTTTTTGTTAACTATCGCAAGATTTAGAAGAAAAAAAATCGGTCAAACTACAGACCTACTGGAAATTTTGTTGTAAATCACCAGGAATTGCATTGTAGCTACGAGAAACAAAAAGAGTTCTGTAAAAGTTGTCAAACTCGGTAGTCTCAATCAAATTCTTGGAGCCACCCCGACAAAGAAAATTAATTACAGGAAGAAAAAAAACGCTGACCTGCAGCAAAGGCGCAGTCTGAATCTCTTCCTCATCGCTTGTCTTCTCTTTTTCAACTTCCAGGAGCGACTGAAGAGGAGGCAGCGATGGCACAGACCTGCTCTGGAACACCAATGGCAGATCCTGAACCTCTCTTTCCAAAGTCAGATCGAGATCTTCTGAGAATTTCGGCATTTGCTTTGGTGCACCTACATCTATTTGCATTTGGGGGGTAAACACTTCCTCCAGGGTTCGGTCGTCCGGCGGTGGTACCCATGTCCAAAAATCTGGACCTGGAGTTGCCGCTGCTCCGAGTGTAGATCCAACTCCTGGCAATTCCTCTTCAGAATTTAAAAAAATGATCAGGGCATCAGAAACACCATTTGCATTATATTAACATTGACTCAACATCAACTAAACACACGAGGCTTACATGAATTTAAGGCCTGTTAACAAAAAATTAAGAACTTTGCCAATATTGGATTTTCGATTGCATGGAAATCTAAAAAAGTCGGTTATTATCGGCATGGTCGTCGTGAAATCTGTGCCCACGAGTGGCAATAATCCCTGCCCAATGAACTAATTACAGCAATCCAAATGCAGTTCTGTGAAGACCGGCTTCAGTTGTGCTGTGAGTCTGCAGTAATACCTGAAGAGAGAGGTCTTTGTTGGAGCGCAGGAACTTTCACTTCTACGGTGGATGTAGTCACCCACTTAGACTTGCCCGAGCTAAGAGGAGGTGGGGGCTCTTGTGATTTTTTAGACGGTGGTTTTCGCGCTGGATCACTGGCCAACAAGGCGTCTACGGCAGCAAGAGCGGCTGCTGCTCGAGTTAGTACATGCAATTTCTGCACCTTGTCTCGCTCCTCCTTTGGCACCTGCAAGACCATAATCGTCTTCAGGGCTTCACATTTTCAAAGCAGTACATAATTCTCACATCTACACACCTAGTGAAATTAACCACTAGCTCAACCAAATGACAATGCAGTTCTCGCAACTTACTCAGACGTCTTTACAGTGAAAACCAAAAGCAACCCTTCCAAGTTCAAGAAATTGCACCCTGTAGATTSTTCCTCAAAATCTTCTATTTTTACCGTCTTGTTCCACACAAGAGCTAACCGTTCCCATCTATTGAAATCAGTTCTTCAAGTGTGTTCTAAGTAGAACTTATTCAACGAAAGCCTACCGTTCTGCCGTATAGACAACACAAACCAAAAAAGTCTTCCCCAATTAGATTCACAAAGTTAATCACTTTGTGAATCTAATGGACGATCTTTGAAGATGTATCACATTTTGACGACATCCCTAGATACATAGTAAGTTTACAGATTCAATTTTTTTTACAGGTACGATAACATCAAAAGATGGTATGTCGATGGTTAATGACATACAGAAGAATCTACAAAGGAATCTGAATACACAAGARTTAAAACTCAGTATTACAAACAATTGCGAAGCCTTTCGCACAWTCTTTTTTAGGATGTTAATTGGCCCGTAATTGCACACAAATCCAACCATAGAACGCCCACAGTAGTCACGACTGATCATCATCTAGGGCTCTAAGCGACTACTTCAATAACGAAGCCTCACGGTAATCCAAACGTTTCCTGGTTACACATTGTAAATGTATAGATGCAAACAAATCGCCAATTAAAATAGCATACTTATTCGAAAAACAATTCAACGGGTACATATTCCTGCGACACCAAATTGAACGTACCTGAAGAATACTGGCAAACTGTTGCTCTCGGCGCCGCTGATCGGCTTCGCTCTGCGCAGGCAAATCAAGTTTGCCACTCCCCTGCGACCCAGCATTGTCAAGGCCCTGTTCAGGACCTCCGCCATTCTGTTTCGACAAATCCGTGTCAGTTTGTTTGTTACATTGTACGTAATTAATATTTATTTAGAGAGTAGTTGGAATTAGATAACTAAGTTGTATTTAAAAATGTTTTTTTACTCAAATTGAATCAAATTAGTTGTACTACCGTATTGTAACTTTTTAACAATTTTAGAATTTACTCAAATCCAAACCTTTATTGATGGTTTAGTCTTAAAAAGAGCATAATGCAAAAATCTTACAAATCACTCTTATTTAAAGATATTAAGATTTTTTTCCATCAAAAATTGTAAAAATCACCATTTAACAAAAGAACATCTTTCAAAAATATTGTCCATTGAAAATACAATGTAGGCCTATAAGTATTATACGATACATCATAACAGGGTGTGATAGAAATTTTCAAATTAATTTTGGCAAAGAGAATATAAAGAGGCCATCACCATGAGTACATTATTTTATATGCAATGTTTCATGTGTATGAGGTGTATGTGTCTTTTCTTTAAATTTTTGAACCATATTTGTAGCATGTATACTCTTCAAATTCMTGTGGATTGATCAATGGACATTATTTGAGGTTCTTCAATCTTGGTAGTAAACTAAAGCATGGATTAAATTAGTTCTTACCTTCACTTCAATTACTATTGCAACCAAGTGTAATATCCTCACCKTGTTCTTTATAGTGTGAAGACATGWTTTTGTGGTCTACTYTTAAARGAAYCAATGTACAAGTGTGGACATACTAACTTATAAAAGATGGAAAGGCCTTCAATATTGAGACCATAACAAATAGAGATAGTAGAAGTACTTTTATCAATTATGCCGTTGGATAATTTGAAACTATGTGGTGAAGTCTACATTTTAGTAAGAATAAATTGCCTCTCACTTAGGTAATAAGTTGTTTGCCCATTTCTTTATAATTCATAGCAAACGTAATTCCATTCACCTAAACCACTTTCAATAAAAGCAAGGCATTACTAAGCACTATTACAAGACACACATGAAATAGGATGTTTTACTTACGAAAACAACAGGTACAAAAGTTTCAAAAGTAGATAATGAAACTAAAAACATGATAATTTTTAATAACATTTACAGAAAAACTATGTTGCCTTTTTGTCCAACACAAAATCCTTCCTCAAAAATCTAACCTACAACTTTTAAGCCATGTTCAACAATCACAACTATGAAACACAAGTTTTCAAGTTGCAATTCCAAAACTTCTTTGCTCTTCTTTTGATCATTTGCTTCATTGTTTGTTTCCTTTCTCCAACATTTGCCTTTGACCTTTTTATTTAGCCATGCTATAACGTCCATTAAAACTCCCTCTCCATTCGATCTATGCTATAGATTGAGAACCAAGCTCACAATTGACAATTGAGTCCACTTGATAAGAGATTGCAACAACTACACAATCCCAAGATTTYTGTAAGGCATTCAAATTATCACTTTGAGAAATTGAGCAATCTGTACTACCTGATTCAAGGTGTATAGCATAATGATCACCAAACGTARGCACACCGATTACTAAGACTTGAGCTTAGATGTACTCAAATGTCAATTGAAAAAACTTACATAGGAAAAAAAAACATTTGTGGAAAAATTTAGAGTGTCRTTTCTCTATTTAGAAGTCATCATTAAAGGCAATTGGTGAATTGAACCTAGTGAAAGAATTGAAATTCATTAGAGGATTTTTGAGGCCTTGGAAAGACTGCAAGTTCCTCGATTGTAAAAACTCTAGGAACTCTACCACATAAACAATCTGAAGTAGTTGGAAGATTGCCACGTCAGTTAAATAATATTTTATTGATTTATTTTATTTTATTTTTAAAATTTAAAATGAATTTGTTTTTAATATTCTAGCCAACAATGATTGGTTCACTACATTGGAAATAGGCTTGAAATACTCTCCCAATCGCCTCAAAACTCATGTTGGTTTCAAAATGAGAAAAAACATTGATTTGCTAATTGAGAGTATCATAAACAAAGCTTGGAAATATATCCCTCTCATTTTTGTACTTTTCATAAACTTTCCCCCCTTTTTCTTCTCACTGATTTTCTTTTCTTTGGAACCAAGATGACTTGTTGTTGCTCTCTCAACATCAATGGAACCTAAAATAAAGACCATCTTTAAAAACTAGCTAACTAACCTATAGCCCATCCATTGTAAAATGTGGTTGTTTGCTTTTTTGACCTTCACCTCTTCATTTGCAACACACGCGCCAAAATAAATGTGGGTCCTTAATTGTCCAAACAATGTGGCTAAATATACATAATGCTATATACAATACATTTATGATGGAACCAAACCATCTCTCCTCCCATTGAGCTTCAACACTAAACGATTATTATTCCAATTGAACTTTACAACGGTCACTTTCTGTGAATGCAAAAAAAGGAAAAGAGTGAAAGGAAAGAGTTAGAACCAAYAAATGCAATTCAAAGTCAACCACCCAAAYYGTAAACCACTATGTCTAAAGGCCTTGTATGCAAAACYTAAACTATACTTCACTTCTTTTATGATTTGTTACATTAAGTGATTAGGGGATATAAATGACATAGCAAGATTAAAAATGAAAAGAATTCTTATCAATCTAAATTCCTATGGATCCTATAATTCTTTTAACTCCTATCAATCCTAAATTCTAATGATAGAATTAAGGCAAATAAAGTTAGTTTAGGATAGAAGATATAGGGTTTAGGGTTTAGGGTTTAGAGCATACATTTCAATGTGTAGAGAAATAACTTCAATTATCCTTACATACATTGAATCATACTACATAGGATGCTTTTGCATTCATTTGAATAATTAGAGTCTTTAAGACTCATTTGTGCTTTTTAGAATCCAATGTTGTTGTTTGCCTACTCATGGCTGTTGGATTCGCCGTCCACCCGTTCGCGCATCCAGGAAAAAAAATAAAAAAATAAAAAAAATCTTTTCTTTGGACGGACGGTGGACACTCTTGAGGTTGGCAAGAGGCGGACAGGGCGGACGTTGGACGTCCAGACAACCCTGACTCTAAGTGACATCCCAAGACTCAAACATGTCTTCAAGTTATTCTAACAATATTTGCTTGCAAAAGTTTCAGAATAGTTTGTTTCTTTTTCAGTAAATTATTTAGAATATTAGAATTCGATGTCAAGTTTATTTCTATAACATAAACTGATAAAGATGTTGGATTCTTATGTTTGAATTCACTTAGAAGATGGTCATATTGTAATTTCATGTCTCTAATGTCKATCATTGTGAAAAACAAATAAATACTTAAATAATTAAGGCTCCTAGTACAAAATCACAAAACCAATAACACAAATTGATTTTTAAAAAATCAATCAAAGAAAAAAAATAGTATTTTTAGAAAAATTTGGAGTTGGTTACTTTTTGTAGTGTTGCATTTTTTCCTTTGATACGAAAACATCTATCATTCTATAATGCATTTTCTCATAGTGCTTCAAGATTCTTATTATATATACTTTACAATATGATCAAGAAAATTATTTATTGCTAATTTAATATCTTATTTTAATCATGAATATGTGTAAATGCTTGTGCAAGTTTGAATTGTACTCAACTAGGGCTCTTCATTAACATATTGAATGCGACATTAGATGTTTTTTGAAGTCTCTAAGACGTTGTTTTAATCTTGTTCCCCTGGCAATTCTTGATGAAGTAAGGGAACGACTTATTGTTGTTAGGGATCTAAATAAATAAAATTTAAAAATTTAAAGATAAAATTTTTTTACCTGAAATAAAATAAAAAAGTTTAAAGAATTCACTTTTTAAAAATGATGTGGCCAAACTTTGACCATGTTATAGGGATTTTATGGCATGATTCTTGCACAATTCCTATGATCCCACATTGGCAAACTCATAATCTCCTAAAGGCCTAAAATAACATCTAATGATTATGCTTCATGTTGTGTATTTATACCAAATTGAAATTTGATTATTGTCACCTTGCTAAACGGATTAAAGATGAATCCATAGTTCCACAAAACATCCATAGTTCATTGAAAATTGAATAGGATTTTAATCTTCAAACTATGTCAATCATTATTTTTTAAAACAAATTGTTCAATATGCAAAGGCACACATACACACTTTTACATGTAGTCATCCATTGTTGTCAACTTTTGTTTGTCATAATTTTTTGTGCAGCAAGCTACTTCATAKCAATGTAAACAATCTAAAACTAAGAGCCTCAATAATGAAGTTCAACAACAGTTCTAATACACTTGGAGTGTGGAATTGTTATATCTATAGTGCAAGTTGAGAGAATTTTTATTGTTGTAGCAGTTTCATATTGAGAGAAATCAATTGCTTTGACTATAGAGTTAATATAACTGGAATACAAATGATGTAAAATGGATACAGAATCTACTAAAGTGAAAATGAAGCATTGTAAATTTTGTAATCATTTGAATTACGTGAAATTAGAATGTGAGACTAAAAAGAAAAACATTAAGATAGAGCATAAAAGCAAAGACTCAATTGAAGACAATACGGAGAAAACTTGCATTAAAGAAAGATCAATTGGGGATGCTGAATGATGGAAGGATCCATAGTCAAATAAAGACAGGAGCTTTGAAAAAGGAAGGATTTGAAAGCTTTTAAATAATTTAGCAAAGCATATTATACATTCCTTAAGGGAAACTTTAGAATTGCTTAAAGCATATGTGTGTTGATGTGTTTGCTTAAAGCAATATCCTTGATTGTTTCAATCCCTAGAAAAGGTATGTGTTCCATTTACTTTAAATAATTGAGACATTAGCGCTTAAAGCGATTTAGACATTGAGATGATATTTGTGCAAAGCAATTAATGAGATCTCGGTTAAACCAAATTTTCAAAGTTCAAATATATATTTTGGGAGATGCAGGTTGCAAATAATTGTATTTGTAATATATTTCAGTGAATTCCAAGTATGAAATTTGTGGATGCAGGTTCCCTTAGTTTACACCTTTAGTTCCATATTCTATTTTAAGATAAGATTGATACGGACTTAGTGGTTAGAAATTTATGTTTATAATTGGACGAAAATTAGAAAGAGAATTCCTTCTCCATTTCTAAGTTGAGTGTGAAATATACCAAATTACCTAATACATTAAGATTAATGACATAATTTACCTACAAAGTGACATTAGCTAATTAAAACACTGAGCTAATTTGAGTTTTCCCCCAAACGAACCTAATTGGAATTGCCTTGGATTGTCATAGAAAATCGTACTATAACAATATTAAAGACATCTCCAATAGTAAGTCTTGTCATGTGCTTTTTGACTCTATAACTACTCAAGCAATCTTGTTAGATAAGCAATTTTCTTGGTGAAAATAATGTTTCAACTAGACAAACTAGAAATTTAATAATTATGGCTAGATTAAATAAATTTTGTTTTCAAGAAGAACCAATAATGATAATATTGCCTGAGGGCAATACCATCACATGCATGCGTATTAGTTTTTTTCCTTAACACCTCGAAGCTTGGTAAGCTATTCTGCTATTGAAACATAAGTACTGATGGTTTTCATCTCTCAATCAATAAATAAATAGACAAAAAACTCTAATTTTATACAAAATAATAAGGTGGTACAAATAGCCTTTATTGTGGTCAACCCAATCACTGGTATTTAGTTTTGCTTCATCTTCTAAAAATAATAAAGTTTTTYTTTGGCATGGAAAATTGAGCCATTTAAACTCTACTTTGTTTTGAAAAATCTTCCTTGTATTGCTAACCATAATATGCAATCAACAAATGTCAATTYTATGAGATTATATCATATATGAGTAGTAGGCAAACCAAATGTCAAACCATCTTTATGAAAACATCCTCATGAATTACTACCTATGCTTTCMAGGCTCCATGGTGATATTTGTGGTTTATCACTTTTATGTTTAGACCATTCAGATTTTTTTGTTTTAATTGATGTATCAGGAAAATAATTGCTTGTCTTGTTATTATCAACAAGGAATTTGGCTTTTGTCAATTTAATTTTAATATTGATTTGTTTTAAGACTCATTTTTCTAATCATCCAATTAAACCACTACTTATAGATAATGCTTAAGAAATTTTGATAAAGAACTTTTGAAAATTATTGCATTGTGATGAAGATTGATTTCACAAATTTTGTTCCATATGWACATGCTCAAAATGAAATGACAGAATCTTTCATCAAACGAATTCAACTCATTATCAGACCATTCCTACTTCATGCCAATTTGCCTTCATCTATGTAGAGCCATGCTGTTTTCTATGATGCAACTTTATTTGGCTCCGTCCTTCATCTATGGAGGTTACTTCCTCACAAGAACTTCTTTTGAAACGTATTCTAAATATTTCTCATTTACAAATATTTCTCATTTACAATATTTCTCATTTACAAATATTTCCCATTTATAAATATTTCTCATTTACAAATATTTATTTGCCGTGTATGAATTCAAATCAACGCCACATTATTGGAATTCAACGACAAGAAGGCATCTATGTTGAATTTTGTTGTGCTTCTATTTTTTTTTTTTTTCAATTTGACTCTTTTGGTGTGAATAGGACTGTCAACTTGTCTTATTTTCATTACTGTGTCAATTAGAATTGTAGATATTACTTAAGAATTGAAATGGCGGAAATAATGGTTAAGGGAATCAATTTGATAGGATATGAAGAGGGTCAAACTGATTTCATGGCTTTCCATGTGAAGAGTTGTCTTCACGTTTTTGGGACTACATGTCCAAAAGGTCTGTTTTCTTTTTCTTTAGCTCGTACAGGTGGTATGGCTCGTTGTACTCATGCGCTCATTTTGTGAATATAAATTCAAAATTTTTAATTATCAAATTGTCTTGTTGTTAAGTTGAGCTGAGGCGACAGGTGTCTGCGAGCTTGGATCTTGTCAAATTGCCGGTATCTCTGAATTATTGTGTTGAAAGTTGTTGTGAATGTGTGTCCAGTTGACTTGATTTAATTATTGAATATATAAACTGTTAACTAGATTGTTGGCCAATGTTATTGTCGATTGCTTATGAATTGACGTAGTGTCTAGTGGAATGTGTGAGTGACTTACTGGTCAAATTGTCTAAGTGTTAAACTGGCTACGGTGTTGAGTGTAGGATCATTTTGTCGAGTTAATTGAATTATTCAATTGTTTGTGAAAGTATCTAAGTCTGTGTGCTTGGGAAGAATGATGAATTTAATTATGTAAAGTCTTCAAAGTACAGTGCGTGTGCTGTGGGTCTACTAGCCAGTTGTCACGACTGATCATCATCTAGGGCTCTAAGCGACTACTTCAATAACGAAGCCTCACGGTAATCCAAACGTTTCCTGGTTACACATTGTAAATGTATAGATGCAAACAAATCGCCAATTAAAATAGCATACTTGATTCGAAAAACAATTCAACGGGTACATATTCCTGCGACACCAAATTGAACGTACTTGAAGAATACTGGATGGGAAACTATTAAATGAATGATTGGTCAACTCTTTATCGCTCCAACATCCAAATTTTGGACAATGAACAAATGAAAAGTCACGTTTCTTTCTCATTATAGTTTGAATGAAAGTCATCCTAATTTGTAGAGATAACACTATAAGAAAACCATGTTTTAGGTGACGTTTTCAAAATTTTTATAACGGATTTTGTGTGATGTCAATGTTGACAACCCAATGTTTTTATGTCAACAAAATGTCCAACATAACATCAATGTTGACATAAAAACATTGAGTTGTCAACATTGACATCACACAAAATCTGTTATAAAAAATTTGAAAACGTCACCTAAAACATGGGTTCCTTATAGTGTAAGATAACAAGTTGTTGTTCCATCTAGTGGTTGAATTTGGTGTTACTAGTATACATTTTGTTTTTCTAAAATTACAAATGTGGAAGCATGTCAATTGTCAAGTGATTGACTAAGCCAAAATTGTATAAGCTATTTCAAAACTAGATTTGCGAAAATGAGGTCATAGGTTTAAAAAATTCAAAAATTCAAAAAATCACCATTTATATTCGGTGGTCAAGGTTCGGAGGGCACGAGCTACCTTGGTGACGATGGCGATGGAAGCCCTAGAAGTTGGATACATGAATACTGGCCAAAAGTCCACAATGAAGGAGAAGYGGCTAGAAGGGAGGGYGCCTTGCTCACTTGCAGGAGTTGCWAGGCCTGATAATGGAGAGTGGATCACCAAAAATTGGGCAAATTCGATTCATTGGAGGGGAACTGACAGCACTAAAATTCTCGAGCATAAAAATGTAGGTGCTACTGCGTTGTCATTTGTAGTAGTTGCTGCATGGCTACAATAATTTGATGGGCGATTTTGGTAGGTTGAACCCCAGCAATACGTGTACCATGATGTTGTAGAAGATGACGTTTGGCATACATCCCATAATATGCTCGATAAAAAATATTTTGATACTTTTTGGATGTCCTTTTTAGCATTTGAGCAATTGGTGCTAGAGTTGACTCCATTTTTACAGTCTCGTGCGTCTCATTTTGTTCGRTCTCCTATACCTGTTCGAAAACAAGTGAAATTGGTGATTTATCAACGGGTTTATCAATTGACCAACGATCATTCATATGAGAAAATGAATGATTTGTACGGATGTGAGGCATCCACAATCTGTGAATACATAGATATAGTTTGTAGAGCCCTAAGTAGTCGAGATGGAGGTATTTTTACTACATACATTCATACTTCAATTGGAGATAGACTACTTGACATTATGGAGAGATTTAGGAATTCTACGGGGCTACCTAATATTTGTGGAGCCATAGATGGGACCCACATTTCTCTTTCTCGGCGACCTAACAGTTATCTTACACCCATGGCTGCAGAAATTTTCAACAGGAAAAAATTTCATAGTGTTGTATTACAAGCGGTGTGCAATATGGATAGAATCTTTTGGAATGTCTGTATAGGGCAACGTGGTGGGGTTCATGATGCAGGGCAATTTTGATGGTCTTCTTTGTACCAAGAGTTGAATCAGAGGCAGATTTTATCAGAACCTACCATTGTGGTTAGAAGTGTGGAAGTGCAGCCATATTTAATTGGAGATTCAGCATACCCAAGTCGGCCATACCTACTGAAGAATCGGTGGAGGATTCTGAAGAGCTTCGGTGGCAATAACGACAAGTGCGGGACAGTCACTATTGCATGCTGCATGATGCATAACTACTGTGAGTGGCATAGTAAAAGACTTCCAGCAGTAAAGATTGATGGACTTGTGGCAGATCCATTTGTTGGTAGGCATTAAGGAGGTCAACATTTGCTAAATACTGGAGGTGGAGCAAAACTTGCAAGAGAACGTATCCGTAGGGCTTTATACGGAGCTTGGGTAGATAGCAATCCTAGTATATAGTTATTTATTAATATACTTATAGTATTTTATTATGGTTTTTTAAATATACTTTTTTTCATTTGTTTTCTTGTATATTTATTTTTCTTTGTGATTATATAGTTCATTATTTTTTATAAAGTATGTTTATTTTTTTGCGCTCATGGTTTACATTTTTCTTTGTTTTAGATATAAAGAAAGCAAAATGGTGAATTTTACTAGTCCAAAAATACTTATGTCTACTAATGTATGCAAATGAACCTTAAAAGCCCTAAGACATGCTTTTTCTTGAAAAACACTAAGACCTATCATTAATATTGCTTTGGCATGAAAAATTGATTTTGTTTTATTTTTTGCATATCCAACCATTAGATGTTGTCTAAATCTAGTTTAAGAATGTGATTATATAGTTTATTAAAAGAAAAAAATTAAAAAAAATTTCATTCAGCTGAATTTAAATCATTTTTTATTCTATACTTTTGTTTTAAATTGATCATTCTATTTTTTTTGGATATAGAATGGCATAATTACATACACAATAAAATATTAAAAAATTAAAACAAAAATGTGTGTGAAATTTGAACTACACACTATAGCTCAACATTAGGAAAGCATCCATGGCTTAATAGGATGCAGTCAACTGGAATCGAACCTAGACTAGCAACCATACAACTATCAATCTTTTTCACCACTTCTCACAATATACCCTAATTGAATAGGGTGACCGCCTATTCAAAAAATAAGCATATGAATAGATACGGGCCACTACACTTGTTGGTTTCAAGTTTTTATCATAGATTATATTTTTGAAAAGAGGCACTATGAATAGCACTCACTACCTTGGCCTACATGGCTTATATAATACAACTAACTCCAACAAACTCTTCGTTTACATTGATTATTTTTATGACCAAAGTTACTCTTTCCTTCAATCAACCAAAAGTTCTATTTGTAAGTAGCAATTGAAATAAAAATTATATTTTCAAAAAGCTAATTTGTTTTTATATCTTCAAGGGCAGTTTCACTATTTCAGAGTTATTCACAAAACATTTATTGAAACAATTAGTAGATGTCATATGAGCCTTCGGGCTCCATGAGCAAGACGGGAACTTCCATCACGACTTCCCAGAGCCCGAACTGCGCTTTACTGTTGCACCGCCATGGCGAGCTCCCCTCTTTCGCCATGCCCTCGGAGGATCGGTAAACCTCGTACAGCAACTGATCCCGGTTCAGCTTCGCCGTCACCTTCATCAAGAATCGACTGCATTCCTCGTCAATTCTCGCACGAATCTTTTTATACTCCGCGACTTTGGGATGCTCGTATCCCATCAAGCTCCTGTGCTTCGACAAAACAGCCTCCTCCTTCTTCATGAGAAACTCCCGGAACACGCCGCCATGGCCGTTGGCAGCCGCGACGATCATCAAGCGCCATAGCCCATACACTCGGTAGCACTCTCTTAACCCCTCGTGAACAGTTTCGTCCTCCGATTGAGCACACTGGAGCACCAGCGTCTCCTTATACAAAGCGTATTTCGCACCTGGAAGAAGCGATTTGAACTGACGAACACTCCCTTGCCAGTCGCGCGTGAGATTCACTATGGTATAAGGGTACCCATCGACTTTCGCTTTCTCCGCAATCTCATACCCCACTTGAGCGAGCTCCGCATCGCGTAGAAGCTCCTGCACGATGTCGAGGTTCCCGATCTCGGCGGCTTTAAGGAGCGAGAACCCGAGGAAGCGCGGCACGAGCACGGAGCATGTGAGAGCTCTCTGGCCTTTACGCAAACAACGCAAGACGTACAAGGTGCCTCCCTCGGAAGCGCGCATCAACGCGTGCCCCACGACGTGACCGTCCACAATCGAAGGGAGGTTCATGGCTTCCATCATCCGCCACTGGCAGCGGTCGTAGACCTCGCGAGAGCGGGAGTTATTGGAAAACTCGGGCGCATCTTGCCACAGCGAGCGCAAACTCGAGGAGGAAATCTCTTGGCGTGCGCATTCTAGGACCTTCTCCACATTTGCGTCTAACCCTGATCGCGCTGCGCCGCGCTCGGATTCCTTCAGGGCCAGCCCTATGGGACTGGGCTCATCACGGTCCGGCATCGCAGCAATTCACATGTGCGATTCAATCGCAACTGCAAATCCCCAAAATACGCCACCACCCACACAAATTAGTTCACAATCCCTCACTCACTTCCTCCAAAAACCCACCTTCCACAAAACCCACCAAAAAAAACAGCACCTGTCCAGTCCTCTCTGAAATTCGATATAGCTAGCTTCGACTCCAATCCCTCTCGCAAATTGATTCAACTGCTCGTGACTGCAAACTCGCCTCGCCTCAAATTATGAAGACCTAAGTACTCCCCATTACGACATGAACATCATTCTGATTCTGAGTAGTACTAYAGTCACCGCCAATCACCGAGGTCGACGACTTGAACGCACACCCWAAAGGCGAGGGAGCCAAGGTCGTCGTCTGTATTGCGGTCACTCTTACGCGAAGTTGAAAGCAACAGAGCTCTGTGGACCTGGTCCCCAACTAGCGTGTGAGTTGAAAATCTTGCAACGCCGACTTCTATACAACCATAGAAGTTATGACCCTGGAATGRGTGCGACTTCGAGAWAGTTGTAATCAAAGTCTCGSCGCAGCTAAGTTAGAGCAAGGATCGCAAACCTTGTCAACTTAGGTTTGCTCATTGCTCCAGGCGAGTAATCGTCAATGCAAAAAAACTGGGCTGGGGGAATCCGTGTCCAGGATCTCCGGGAATTATGGGTAGCACCTGGACGAAGTTTACGTGGTTCCGGTGGCAGCTGGACGGGACGGGGTGATAGACGACTACAGTATCATAGATATCTGAAGTTAATTACCAGGACGGACTTTTGTGACTTAAGATTAATGATACTGTAGTCTATCACCCTGGCCAGTAACTGAAGAATCTATCATGAATCTGATGTCACTCACTGAGGACGGACTTTTGTGATCGATCCGGACGGTAGATTGTGAGAAGTAGTACCGATCGACCAGCGGCTTTTTTTGGAACTATGCCTGCCACAAGCCTTCCTTAGCCTCCTTTCACAGCACTGGCGCAATCAATTCTGGAGAGACGGACTCTGACAGGCTCAAAATTGTCAGACGGTGACAAATTGTGCCCAAGAAAAAACAGACGCTGCGGTCGACAGTGAGGCAATTCATGATTTGGGAATTGGGACTCTGTCTTCACTGAGTGATGAATCTAGACTGCGGTTTTGGGTGAAAACGAAAAGTTCGGGTGCGGATTGCGGAAGTGGCTTGCGAGTGGGAATCGTTGTGGGTTTCCTTAAATAGCGGCGAGGTGCGACTGTCGAGTCTGTGCACGCGGCGGAGATTCGGAGGACTCGCCCCGGGATTCGAACTGACTAGGGACTGAGACTGCAATTCGGAGAAGGTGACGACCAGTGCAAATTTTGAGTGCATGGAATCTCAGAGCGATATATCGTGCCAACGAACTGGTCCCCGCAGGCTAGATTTACCGCTGGGGAAAACGCAGGAATGTTTTATTTTTTTGCACAATTTTCTTTTTGCAATTTCTGAATTCAGATTTGCAATCAGAGACCCCAAATTAGCTAGGGAGCTAGAGAACATACCTTAGAGACGGCTCAATATGGGGGGCTTTTATTTACTTTTATCCTCAAATATTATCCTGCGGGGCCCAATTCGTTGGCACGATTTATTGCTCTGCCATGGAATCGGTCCTGGTCCCAATCCTGGCATCGATATCGTAGTTCTCATTAACCCTTAGAGGACCAAGGTCATTTCTGTAAAATCCCTCTCAAAACTGCCCCTACTCCTACGTTTATCAAAATCTTCAACAAAATGATTTTTTGAAAATCTAACCGTAGGATCTTGTACTAAACGTGTAGAAAAAGAAGTGGTAAAAATTTCGTGACATTTGACAGTATAGATTGCAAGATACAAGCATTTGAAGCAAAATTGATTTTTTTTCCACCCTAACCGACCAGTTTCTCGAATCAAAATTAAGTGGAATTATAATTTTTTCTAACAAAATCTTTGTATTAATTCCAACAAAGGGTTTGCCACAATTCTTTAATGATGAAAACTTAAATACTATTGGATACATGGGTGAGCAAGTATGGTTTGTTTCTAGGGTGTTCATGACTCCACTCTTTGAATGGTTTGGTAAATTATGTGCAAACCACTATGAAAATACACATTAATTAGAATTTTAATTGAGAAAATAAAYGGATTTGGATGAGTTTTGGGGCAAATTGGGGCCAAAAGTAGAATGCATTATTGGGCAAGGGGTGGAAAATTTTTGGCTTATCTTATGATGCTGGTAGATTCCTATACCTACTCGAACTTTGTAGTTAACTCAGCTAGTAAGGTCATTGCAAGAAAGGATGTGCAAAAAGTGTAGCATTTTTAAAGTACTCATTTTTTTTCTTTGGAAGTACTTTAAAATTAGAAAACAATTTTTAGAAATAATGAAAAATATGTTTCANCACCCTAACCGACCAGTTTCTCGAATCAAAATTAAGTGGAATTATAATTTTTTCTAACAAAATCTTTGTATTAATTCCAACAAAGGGTTTGCCACAATTCTTTAATGATGAAAACTTAAATACTATTGGATACATGGGTGAGCAAGTATGGTTTGTTTCTAGGGTGTTCATGACTCCACTCTTTGAATGGTTTGGTAAATTATGTGCAAACCACTATGAAAATACACATTAATTAGAATTTTAATTGAGAAAATAAAYGGATTTGGATGAGTTTTGGGGCAAATTGGGGCCAAAAGTAGAATGCATTATTGGGCAAGGGGTGGAAAATTTTTGGCTTATCTTATGATGCTGGTAGATTCCTATACCTACTCGAACTTTGTAGTTAACTCAGCTAGTAAGGTCATTGCAAGAAAGGATGTGCAAAAAGTGTAGCATTTTTAAAGTACTCATTTTTTTTCTTTGGAAGTACTTTAAAATTAGAAAACAATTTTTAGAAATAATGAAAAATATGTTTCATGTATACAACCTTACAAAGAAAATACCTTAGGAAGGAAAACCATAGAAATATTCTCTAAGTAGGAGWACTCGAAAAGTGCAAAATTTCATGAAATTAGTTGTTGTTACTGTAATTTCACATTTTAATTTATAGAAATAGAAAAA
The DNA here is from genome assembly GCA_006891605.1 of Pleurozium schreberi. NCBI lineage: Eukaryota > Viridiplantae > Streptophyta > Bryopsida > Hypnales > Hylocomiaceae > Pleurozium > Pleurozium schreberi. The sequence goes on along the minus strand of VACF01000274.1, from coordinate 13,056 downwards.
TACATTTTTTTTTAAAAACTAAAATTGAAAAATTGGGAAGAGTTGATGGTGATGAGATTTCACCAAAAAAATGATTTAAGAACCATCTTCAATGTTCAAAAATGGTGCGCAATGGGAGTATTGTTTGTAATGGCATGTGGAGGACATAAAACAACATGTTTTCAAATTTTGTTTGATAGATACATGCTTTCCTACTATTCAAATAGACCATGAAAGTTCCAACTCGAGGTCAATAAATCTAGAGACTTGTAACATAGTGAAAACCCCTAAACCTCAAAGTGTGATAAATTAACAAAAATAGTTTTTAAATATAAATTTTTTTTTTTTAATTTCTGAAAAATAAAAGATCTGATTACCATAAAGTTAGACATGTTCAATAAAAATTCCATATTCATTGGACTTGTGCTTCAAAAGTTATAGCAAACAATAAGAAAGTATACCCCCATTGTGACGGGAAATATAGTACTACCCTTTCTTGCAATGACCCAATATCCAATGGGTTTTTTAATCATTTTGGAAAAGTACTAGCTAGTTGCTTCTTCAATACTCATGTAATACTTGAGTGATATTTGGTAATTATATCTATATACCTAGATTAATACCTAGATAAATTTTGACTGGTGGACTTAAATTGGACTATTTTAACCCAAAAAAATGAAAATGAGTTCTTTAACAAAAAATACCAACACCTTTGAATGTAGCCAATTGGAAAAAAATCACTACATAAAAAAAGCATTGTTGGTAACTAAAGTAGAGATAGCAAAAACCATCACATTTTCTATTATGTATAGTTCAATTATTATTAGACTTGTCAAACTTTCTAATTTTCTATTTGGAAAATGAAAGGAGACTTCAAAGCACAAAAGTTGATGCACCATTTGGATACTCTATACCGAAAAGGTTTGAAGGGGAAATTTTTTTGATTTTGTAAAAAAAACTCTTCAACAATAGTTTCATATTGATCTTGGAGATTTATGTAATGARAGCATCTCATCAAGTGACAATTCAATTAGGCACCTATTCTACGATCATATTTRAGTTGAATAAGTTCTAYATGATTGAATTAACTAGTATGMAAATCAATATTTTTCAATAAAATTTGAAGTCCAAAAATGAAATTCTTTCTATAATCAATTRTAGATAATCAATACTTGTAATTTATACATGATTTTCTCAAGATTTATTAATTCAAGTTGGTTCTTAAGGGTAATTTTTTGAAATAAAAAGTTTGTTCTTTTCAAAATCTATATTGTACGAAAGTTAAAGAACCAACAAAGGACTCTTAAAAAAAAACAATGAATGTGAAAACGCATTTTTTATGTGCTCAAGATGTATTTGAGCTCATCCATTGTTCAAAATTTGAACAATCAGTCCTCAAGTGGTGAAATTGCTTAAAATTTTGTTGGATCTTGTTGGAAGTTTAAAGAATTATTTTAGATTTTCTTCCTGTGCATTTTTTGATACCAAATGAATAAAATTTGAATTTTCAAAGAAAAAAAAATGAAAAAGAAGAAGATAAAACCAACGATAGCAACCAACAATACAAAACAATATGAAAAATATCGGCTGCGCTTCCATTCTCTGTTCATTCTGAAAAAACCGATATCCATGTCTCTCAGAGATGGAGCGCACACGAACCTGTGGGAATAAAATTAAACCGGAGAAWCCAAAAACTACAGTGAAGCGAATTTCAATCATTTCTGATAACAGTGATTCGCAGATTGCACATTAGGGTTACAGTTTCAAAATCCTGATACGAAAGGCAAGGAGAATGAGCATCCAAACACAATCCAATTCCAATATCTTGCACAATTCTAACACGCAGGCTCTGTTCCGACTCACCTTTCGAATCCTCCACGGCGGAYGAGAGAACAACCAAAGCGGCAGTGGCCACCATCACACCCCGCCTGCCGATTGCGGCTCCGTCAGCAGTCCCCGGCACTGCATTGACACCGGGGGAGTCCTCGTTCTCGGGTGTCGCATGGTGGTTTGTGGTCAAGTGTTTTGCGGTCAAGCTGGCTCTGGAGTGCGGCTTGTAGGCGAGAGCAGAACAGGAGAGACGGGGAATAGAAAGGGCTCCTGCGGCCGTAGGAATTATCGCCATCGCCAGTTGGTTTTACTGAATCCCTTGGAAACTAGACTTCAATCTTGGTACTCCCGRAAATTACCCCACAAAARGATTGAAATTCTTTGCTACAAATCMTGAATCGCAGTCTCMTGTAATGATGGATTGACGCCAGACAGAGATTCTAGCTGCAATTTTCTCAGAGGCTTCCCGAACACTTGAGCATACCACCTCGGCAGTACACAAACCCTAGACGAGTGSAAGCCTGAGCTTGGTGCTTTGCTAAGAATGAAAAATCTGAAGTATCATGAATGCTGGTGCATCCACATTTGTGCAAGTAAACGCTACAGCGGCACAATTCCAACATATCCAGGACTCTGCACAGACCAGGGAACGTCCTCCTCTCCGGAGAGACGATGCGACTGTGGTGACCGGTTCATCCGGTCGCGGGTAAGGATGGGTGGGTGGGTGGGAATCAGGGCTTTTTTAGGCGCCAGATTGCACCAGAAAAAATAATTTGGCTAGAAAATGCCAAAAAAATGTCCAAAAACTTGGATTAAATCACCAAACAACTTTGAATTTTTAAAAAATCTTACATGAAATTGTCAGATTGTGGATGAGAATTATATTATTTATCCAATATGTGGATGAATGTTGTAATTTGGAGCACCACCATAACATTTAATATCACCACTTTGGCACTTCGTAAAAAATGAAAAAAAAAAAGTCCTAGTGGGAATATACAACCATAGAATTAGATATATCCCCCTAAGGAGTATCTACACCTACGTATTTGAGCATCAATCCTATTATTACATTTCCTTATTTACTTTGAAGCATCTTGTTGAATATTGAAAGAACATTACAGATTTTTTAATTAAACAACATATGAATCCTTAGTTTATGAATCTTTTAAGTGCTCAAAATAAGTGTATCCACAAGTGATTAGGGTCTATTATAAAATTATAGAGTTGTTTACATTGAGTAACTATCTCTCTTGTGATGATGCAAATAATCATTTTTTGCAATTAATCAACCCCCCTCTTTGTGGAAAAAAGCAAAGCTATTGATTTGGTTTTAAAATAAATACCCCCTTCTCCAATTCTATTGATCCATGGAAAAATCAATGGTTGTTGATGTCGTCAATACAGAGTACAATATGGAATACAACACTGAGTACAAATATGAAATACAGTACTAAAATATTGTATTCAATATGATATGAAATATAAATACAAACTATTGTACTAGTATTGAATTCAAATATGGTCCTAAGTGCATGTAGTGGCGATATCCCCTCACATATCCCGTATTGATTGCTACCACAAGAGCTTTTCAAAAATATGAATAGTTGGAGAAAAGGTTTGAAATTGTCAAAAACAATTCATGCATTCATGAACTAATTGAATAAACCAACTTGAGTGACTATCTACTTGACTAACTTAGCTGATAAACATTTTAACTTGAGCTACAAATATAAATTCAAAGATATGCAATATATTTATAGCAAAAGCAATTTGAACCACTTTATGTGGCCACAACCCAACCGTGTGGTGATTTACTCATATATCACCCCAAGCTAGAAAAATGTGGGAATTTACAAAACCATAATCTGTGAACAAGTCAGACACTCAAATCCAACTGCTGGACATACATCAGCGAGAGGAACCTATTTGCTCATAACTATTGACATAGAAACCTGAAGTCCGGAGACTCACTACCTGATGCTGCTTGCAGAAAGCCAGAAGAAAACAAGGATGAACCCAGTGTTATTCCTGCTACGCTCCGATAAGTATCTACATTTACTCTGCACACATCAAAGCAGAGAAGAGCTTAATTATCGCACAAGGAAGTCAAAACTTCACCTAGTTTAAAACCTAAACCGCAATTGTGAGTTCAGTCAATATGGCTAGGAAAAAGAGCGCGGTCACTATATACAACCTATCCAAAAGTATGCTTTTAAACACCACAGGATCCGCGGGCCAACGTGCATAGTCCAAAAAGACTCTTGAAGCACGCTGCAAAACGTCTTTTTAAATGCAGTGCTGAAGAGGCACATCAATTCACGATCTGAGTTGGAGAATAGACAAATAAGCGACGGGCTGTAGGAGGAGTAGGGGAAGCTGGTGGAGAACTTCTCTTACTGCAAGTAAAGCCCTTGCAGACGGCAAGCCAAATAATGATGCAGATCACAATGATGATGGCAAGGACGATGAGCTTCACTTTCATGTTCTGGAACCACATCTTTCGCCGGAGTTGTTTGCCTTGACGCTGGAAGTTGTCGGCCTGTCACGAAAAATGTTGTGAGGACCATGAGCAAACCAATTTCCATTTATAATTGTGAAACYCAAGCACCACGGACAATATGTCAGATGTGTATAGGCCAAGTATGACAGATAGGAACTACTGGCCATGCTTGAAATACCTGTCACTAATTACTAGACCTTCACAACTTTGGTTAAAAGAATGTTAACCCCAGAAGTGTAACAGAGCATATTACCTGGAAACGAAGATTCTCGGTCTTGTCAACAAGGAGCTCGATCTTCTCACCACGATCAAGAACCTGCGTAGAAATGAAAATGACCCAGTAAGTAAAAAAAMCCAAAAGGTCGAGTAGACTAGACATGGGATAAACAAGACGAATCTGGGAAGCAGCTGCTTTGGAACATGACTCACGGCAATACGGCACACAGCAATAAATCCTTACAATGCATACGAATTCATCTATGCATTGCCTATRATTCACAAAATCAAACCGACCTTCTCGATGTTGTCCATCATAATTCCCTTCACTTCAGCAACTTGGGACTTGATTTTCGATATCTTGTTCATTTCATCTGGGTGGTCAACACAGTACTGCATGTGATCCTTCAGCTTGGTTCTGCACAGCCACCATAACTAAGTTTCAAGGTGGGGACAGGGCCGGGCTTCGAGAAGTAAGTCATGAAAAACCCAAAATAAGAGCCTATTGTATACACCATCCAATATTTACGAGAGAACACTGCTGGAATAAGGTATGAAGGGTCGAMTAATTACCCGAATTCCTTGTCTAAACTATGCGCAATGGCCGAGTCAGCCTTTCCTCCTGCATAGCGCTTCTTGAAATCTTCCTTGACCCGCTCAAGGAAGGCGAAGGGAATTTGTCTTCCAAATTCTTCATCGGCCACAACCAAGTATGCTGCGGATTCACAAGACCAGGACAAGCCACAATCATCGCGGGTACAACAGATAACAATGAATATCAATATACAAGAAYAGTGGATTACTTCTTGAAAATTCTTGAATATAAAATTGCCACCATTGCAGGTGAAGATAATTCATTTAGGCAATCGAGATTAAAATGGCCCATTCCAAAACAATCAATGTCCAACAGCAGTTAACCAAGTGAACTTCAAGAGTAGATCAGACACGAAACTTACTGTAGCCCTCTTCAACAAGATAGTTGAATGTATGTCGATCACAAGTGTAGGTGAATTTGTTATTGTTGGCTGGAAGTTTCTGCAGACACTGCACAGCGATTGTGCTGAAGTTGCCAGAAAAAGCAGTGTACTCAGCCAACACAGTTGGTCCTCTCGCAACAAAGCTGTAAATCAGCGATTGATTCGCCATTTTCGGAACTCTTGCTCAGTCGACCAGCTGTAGAAGTATAAAACCTCAGCTCAGCAATATACAATCTGGAAATTGCTCTCGACCTCGATCCCCTGTAGCTCGATTCCTGCAAAGAAAAATCACARGAAACATAAGCAGCAACCCTAACTCATACGCAGAATCTGCWCATGGACGTTCCACATCSAAARGAATTCTCCGAATATAGAAATATGATGTGCAATCATGATTACGTAATCCAATTCGTAAATAAACAGAGATCACAGCAGCTTGCCATAGCGTAACATTACAAACATATTAGGTTAATTCCTCCCGTTTGATGGACGCAACAGCCAAGCTTGTATTYATGTAGCGTAAGGAAAGTTTCCGAAGGAGGAGGTAACTACTACTTCGCAGCCAACACAACCTTTCCGTCCCGAAACATAGACGTTCGGATCGAAGCATTGCCGTTCAATCCTACAGTAAACATTCCAGATCTATAAAATCATCTTGTCGATGAGGACACCGTCCGCACTTCGACCGGACCTAACTTGCGACAAGAATTGCACGACCAGGTGCAACAATGTGTAAAACTCGGACACCGTATGATGTATCGTGAAGTTCTTAGTTCTAGTAGATCCGCCGCGCAAAACCCTCGTTCGAAAAGAAACACTCAGTTCTTGGCAAGGATCTTAAACTTTAAATAGCCATCCCAACTAAACGCCTGGATCACGAGTCTTTAACAACATCTTATTCCGGGAGCAACTTCAACCCAGGCTAACACACCAGCGCCTCTCATCCGTCTAACTAGGACGCCATTCCTAACAAAGGCCAAAGAAACAAGAAAACGAGAAAAAACAAATATAGACACGAACATCATCAACAACAGCACGACAAATACCTGAAAATCAAACCGGCAGGAGCGCAGCGAAAAGTTTCGCTCGAACAAAGCAAACCCCGACAGAAATGGAACCCTGGGTTGTCGCAAGAAGCTCCAGAACGGAGCAAGCAAGTGCGRAAGAAGTCCGATCCAAGAGTCCAGCACATCAAAACGCGTAGGCTCGCGAGACAACGACGAAGGGAAGCTCCGTGGCGACWACGCAAGACGCCGCCCCAGGGGAGAAGCAGAGAGAGAGAGGAAGGAGAACGTCGGAGAAGAAGACCCAGATGAACCAGAAGAACCAGAAGTAGAAAAGCCTGGGAAAGCACGGAACAACAAGCAGCTGTCCTCGCTCCCGTTCCACCGAGGAACATGACGAAGGCACGGTCACGGATGCCCGCCGTGTCCCATTTCCGTGGCCGTTCCACCCTGGAACTTGCCAGTGTAAGTTCAATCCACGGTCATCGATGAGAATTGAGTGTCAAGAGAATATTGAGAGGTGTTAGTAACACTTTTCATTAGTTTTTAACTAGCCACTCCAACCGCTTACTACAAGTGACCATGCTCTATTTGAAAGACAAAACTAAGACATCTTTTCCCAAATATTTAACTTACTTCCTAAAATAAGTTTCAATATGTGCTTCAAATAGAAAAATCTTCATTGCAAGATTCTTTTCTACCCATTCAAAATATAATAATAATAATAATAATTCAAGAAAATAATTTCTGACATCAATGTTCTTTAAATTATTTTCTGCCGAATCTTAGGCTTCGATCCACGTGTCAGCATACGGCATCATCACAGCCCCAACGAGGCAATTTCATCTGAAAGCTCAGGTAGCTGCACCGGCAGCAGCAGCAGCTTCGTGGGCGCTGTATCGATTCCAGGTCGGCAGCGAAACTCCTATACCCAATACCGAACTCCTATACCCAATACCGAACTCCTATACCCAATACCGAACTCCTATACCCAATCACCCATTTCCAGTGCAAATTCCTCATCTTCCCTGAAAACGAGCTGAAGAAGCTCACCAACAACTACAGTAAATACCGGAAGTACTTCAACAGCAGCTCCGAAATCCGCAGAGACGACACCGGCGAAGTGAATTCCACAATTTCTTGTAAGAATTGTCAGAGTTTGCGATTTCAGTCACGACTGTACGCAGTTTGGATCCGCTCTCTGGGACCGCACTTGTGAGGCATGATAATCGGAAGCAGCCGAAACACTTCAAGGAGCCTAAAGTTTGAACTCTGCTGATCGATGTCCGCTAGTGCAGAGAATTTGTGGGACGAGCTTCGAGCTTCGAGCTTCGAGCACGGGGGTTTCGCGCTGCTTCAATCACCGAGGCTACTAATCGAATGCTGATAAGTTACAATGAAAATTTCCAGCTCTATCAGATTTTTCTTGTTAGCTCCTGGAGATTAATTGCAGCTGTAAGGACCTTGGAATTGCCAGGAACCGTAGGTAGGGTTTGGCATGGGGATTTCGGTGGGTGTGGAGACGGTGGTCTTGGTTTTGGAGTGAGGATTGATTTGTTGCTGGAAATGTGAATGGCGCATGAAACTTCGTCATGAAATCTTGCTTTGMAAACATCAATCAGCTCTGGCTTTTACCAGGTAGGGTTTGGAGTTTTGTGTAGGGAAATGCCCAAGGAAGAGGGCATTTCTCAATATAAAGGGCCAATGAGGAAGGCGGAGCCTGACGAGGAGGTGCTTTATATCGAGAAATGCCCAATGACATGGGACATTGCCCAACATAAATCACGAGCAGGGAAATAAAAGTTGGATGGAACACGCGGGATGAAATAACAAAATTGGATCAAGAATCCGTAATGTAACAAATTACGCAAGTTTGCCCGTGTAATCAAGTATTATGGCTGATTGCGTAGCAGAACCCTCCCAAAAAATGAACGGGCGATTTCTTGGGAGTGGTTTACAGGGCTTTGAGTATCTGAAGAATTGTGTTTGTTGCCCCTGTCAGAAGGTAAATGTCAAAGTTGCCCCCGTTTTGTGCTGCGTCAATTTTGTATTTTTTCACCTCCTAGGGATAATTTGGGGCCTCTTATTGCAAATATAAATTCAGAATTTGCAAACTTGAGCATATGTGGCAAATAAAAGAATTCCAATGTTTTCTACACGAATAAAAAAAAGTCAGTAAAGGGGTCAATTAGCCCTGGCCTTACGTTAGGATTCCCATTCTAAGGTTTGATCATCTATCTTTGAACCAAAAAATTTAATACAGTAAAACATCCCATTGCGGTCAAATGACCCATGGTGGACACCTAGTGACCCCATGACGATTTTTCAAGCCATAAGGAATGACTAATCGACCACCCATAGAGTGATTGGTGACCTCATTAGGAGCACCCTCTTTTTTGAGTGTAAATCATTGTAGAAAGTGACTTTTTAGGGCCTTCCATGTTAGAAATTATTGTGACCGCTTTAGGTGATTAAGACGAGCATAATGGATACAGTTTTTGTTGGTTATCATTTTAGTAGCTAATGAATCTTTTGGACAGATCACTTCAAAAATTCATAACAAATTCATACTTTGTCTCAAAAAAATAATTTCAATTGCTCTCACTATTTGTCACACTTGTCTTTACATGGAAAAAATTTGAAAAATTCCAGCAATGACATGAGGGCAAACTCCAAATTCTAACCACAATGGGTTGTTTTATCTTAGCAATGATTATATGTTGTGAAGTCTCGTTTTTTAAACACACTTGGATATACTTTATAAAAAGTCGGAGTGAGAATAAAGTTTGATCATTTGTGTTAAAGCTAAGAGCATGGCCACTCTTACACGCCCAACTTGGCACGCTCAAATTTTCCATGTAATTTTGAAGGGCCCTCAATTTCCTTGTCCCTCACCATTGTTCACCAAACATGGCCCATAAACAGTTAGAAAGACCATTCATCAAGTAAAATAAAGGATAAAGCAACTAAACTCAAGATGAATAGTGATTTCAAGGGCCATTCCTTTACACGCAAGGATCAAGTATAAAGAGAATATTGTGAAGGGCCTATAGCGTTTTTCATCCACATTGGAAGAGTGTAGGACCTAGAGCGAGCAATGATCTATTCTTAGATTTCATTGATTCATGTCCTAATTTCAATGTCCTATGATTTAAAATATTACAATGAATTTGTATTCATTATCTAGATTTATTAGTGAACACTTTTGGATACACTATTTGYGATGACCGATAGTAMCTTGTAGAATGCAAGCTCACAAGATCTCCAATACTTTGTGGTCCCTTGAAGGTATAGTCTAGATTGTATGTACAATCCTATATTTTACTCTAAGAATGCAAAATATAGAAAGACATACAAAATTGGATTAACAATTCAACAACTTCCATCTTTCCTTTGACGATCATTTTATAATCCTAACCCGTGAGTGCCCAAGCGCCTCAATTATGGGCCCTCCAAATTGAAAGATTTCCTTGTTTGACTATTATAATCTTTTCAATGGTATGGTCAAAGGACAGTGTGTTCCTTTCACTACCAATCCATACGGTCAATTTATGTGGATCTCTTTTTAGATGATAGTTTGATGGGAATGAATTGAGATGGGTCCAAGTTTTAGTAAACATGAGTTGGGCACTCAAGGATTAACCATACCTTGTTCAATTATGGCACAAAATATGTAAAATATGTAGCCATTTTGCAACTTCTCAAACGTGTAGTAGTTACAAAAATGGTTTAAATTGGAAGTGCCATGTATTAGTGGATCCTCAACATATATACAAATTATTGTAATTGCAATATGAAGTGGGTGCATCCAAAAGCGCTACAAGTTGATATTGTGTCTAGTTTCTATAATTAGGCTATTCAAAATTTCATATTGTCTTGTTGGCAAGTGAAAGGAGGTTTCAATGCACCAAAACCATAAAACGCCATTTGGATACAATATGTGAAAGTTATGGAGGGTTAAAGTTTGTTTCTAAAAGCATTTCTCACACATGGGTACATAATTGGTTTTGGAGATGTATGCATTGTGAAGATGGCGGTTTAACCCCTCAACGCCCAAGGGGCCCAAAAATGGCCTCACACAGTCTAGCAGTCTACTTTGAAGCGCCCTAACAATTGCATCCAATGTCCGATTTCAACAAAACTTGTTGGAGAAGTTGCGCATACTAGTCTAGTTTTTATGGTAAAATTTTCAGATCAATCCAAGACGTATCGAATTTGTGAAAGTCATTCGAAGTTCTCAGGTTCAATTTAGGTTCAGCACACCGCATTGTGATGGCTTCAACTTTGGGGGACTGTATCTTTTTCATCAAATGTTTGTTTTCAATAAAATTTGTTGGATCTTGTTCCCATAAAGGTTTAGCTATTGTGGTAAAAGTTTCATGCCAATCCAAGTTCTTTTGAATGTTTGGGAGCAATTCAAAGTTCAAAATCCAGAAATTTTTGCATTTTAGTGAACTTCAGCGGCTCATAACTTCTTGGGATATGATCTTTTTTCAATAATTTTTGTTAAATAAGTTGCGCTTACTAATCTAGTTTTATAAACAAATAAAAATATCAATAATTCAAAATGTAAACTTTCAAACAGTTTTTTTTATTGAATTTTATGTAAAATCCAAAAAGTATATAGGGGTCCAAAGTTTTGTTTGCACGCGGTTTTTTATGGATACTCTAAGTGAACCCCTCAAAGCGCATATAAGAATTCTAACTCTTGTTTACAAAATTTTGGTTGTTTGAAAAAAATTATTTTGGTTTTTGACAAAGTTGACCCTAATTATCATCAATAATAATAGCATAGATGTTGTTTGTTTTTGAAACATATTCCTCTCCAAAGTATTAAAGTAGTCTATGTTATTTTAAAATGATATAATTCTTTTAGTATTTGAATCCAAAATTCATATTGATTTTGAACCCAAAAACTTCTAAAGATATATAGGCTTACAACAAAGAACGATAACAACTGAAACATTCAAGAGATTGAAACATTGAAGTACAATGCTTATGTTAAAGCTCATTAGATGTTTTTTCAGCCCCTGAAGAGCCTGTTTCGGGGCTATTCCCTGAAACTCTTCACTGCACAGGGAACCAGCCACTGCTGGTCTGAAATTTTGAATTTCAAAAAAAAAAAAAAAAAAAATTTTTTTTCCAGAAATCTTAGAAAGTACAAAGAAACTGAAAACTGATTTAAATTTTTTTTTTTTTTTTTCAAACTTAAAAAAAAAAAAAATGAATAAATAATTAAAAATAATAATTAATTAGTATTATCCGACGTGGCAGTCTCTGTGCCACGTCAGACTGCCTATGTGGCAGAGTTCCCAGAGTTCCCAATGTGTTCCCACAGTCGGGAACTCGCAGTCTTCTAGACAGGCCAAAAAACATCTAATGAAAATTGCACAAAAAAATGAGAGGTGTATTGTACTGAATTTTATTGGTCTATTTGCCATGCCCCCTTTATTCCTCATTGTAACTTCTACTCTTTTCCACCATTCGGGTTGTTTGGAGTTTTTTTTCTTATAAAATATGATTTTTATGAATYAAAAATTCAAATCGTTATATTCTTAATATTCTGATTTTATTTATTTTCAAATTTAATTATTGGATTTGGTACAAATATACTAAGTAAATGAAGAGATGTTGTTRTGCACAAAATTGGTGATTTTTGAACCATTTTGTGGATTGAGAAGTCTAGGAGAAGAGTGAACACTACAAATATTTTACATATRTAGAGCAATACTAGTGCTTTGTAAATAATCAAATATAAATTGATGTAAATTCAACAATCTAMCAATAGTTGCAAGTTTAACAATTCATAAATTATCAATGACRTAATTAAGTAACTTTGGTGATATAAGATTTGATTTAATCGAGTTTGAATTGTGTTTTTCACAATATAATCAATTGAAGTAGATATTTTTCATTATAAGTAGTGAACTTTAAAATGCACTTTGAGACATTTAGAGTTAGTTTTAGGAAAATTACAAAGTGCACAATCAATAATGCCAAATGGATATTGATATAATGTATACAATGGAAGGATGAGACAGTCAAATTGGATTGACATCAACTTGACGCTTTGGCAATGCATAGAATCTCTCCCTTGAGGTGACTACTCTTGAAACCATATGAATATGCATGTAACCCCTAAATGACCACGGCACCAAATTTTGGTGTAAACAATATTTTGAGGTTAAATAAAACCTAACCAAGTTGCTATTTTGGGTGGTTTGTATTTTTGAAACCTCTTTTTGAAGTCTACTCTTAGCTTCAAAAAATCTAATTTTGAAATGATTGTTTGTGATTTTTCAATTCAAGATTGTGTGCACAGGTGTCCATTGCAATCTTGACTTTCTATAGTGTTGAGGGTGCTTGGAAATGAGCCTCAAATATACTAGAGTTTGGAGGAAAAACCACACTAGAAATTCATTTAAAAACAATGTCAGAGTAAATTTTGAAAATATGTAAATTGATTGGAGTTATGCATGTTAGACCCTTTAACCTCATATTTTTGGTGACCAATTGTTTAGATTTGGCATGTGAAAAGAGGATTGAA